>JAVYIG010008525.1:0-88384 GCA_035222895.1 Strongylocentrotus droebachiensis
ATATGAGGAAGTATTCTTTGGTGGGAGTTATTGGATCATTACAACTATCAAACCAAACAAATGACACAAACACAACTGAATAAGAAGTACAATGATGATTTTTGTTTTTAATTCCCACAAATGGTGGTGATCAATGATTTTAAATACGATCATTTACATTTTACACACAACATTGTTGCCAAGTCCCTGCCTGGGCATACAATATCTGTAATTTACAATATCTGTACATATTCTGAATATAAATGCATGGACCAGGCAGAACATAAAGTATACAAAAACATGATTTAAAATAAGAGTACAATGAAATATCAGTATATTTTTTGAACAAAACACATTTCCATCAATTTGTTTCTTATCCTTCTGAATCTACAGACACATATTATTTTTTTTTAAAATCATATCTGTGAATTTAAAAGAAGGCAAGAACTATAAAATTGTGATATGGTATTTTAGAGTGACATGCTTATTGTTTGTGGATGGATTCTCCAACTTAAGATCATGGACATGGATATGCTGCAGTAATAAATGTTAAGTGATATAATATCACTATACAAAGATGCAATTACTTCAATACTCTCATTTTTATCATTTACCAATGACAAGGTAAACAATTTAAGATGTTTTATTGCCATTCACTAATTTCTATAATTCATGAGGCTATAAATAGAACCATTGCATTGCCATCAAATTTGACATTGAGAGGTAGTCTGTGCTTGAAGGTTGGGTTCACAAACATGTATATACTACCAGAACTTCAAACTTCCAAGAAACCGTGGGGTCAAATATCATTCATTTTTTTATAACATCTCTCTCATTTTACCAAGAGGAACACCACCATAATATGAGCAATACAAAATATGAACTCTTTTTTGTTTAAAGCATCAAATTCAGCTGTCAATTATAAATCTGGTACTCTTTTTAAAACAGGCAACTGCCAAGGTGAAGTGCCAACAGTAAGGGCTGAATTTCAAATTTAGAATCTGACAAAGCGTTTTGATCCTTTATACACACATTTAAAGACAGACAGAATTAAAGGATTATAGGTAGTATAAAGACATAGCATATCGGCACATTTCATGAGCCGGTATGCCAGAAATTGACAAGTAAAATATGAGAATACTTAAAGGGAGAGAGGGAGGAAAATAAGAGAGAGAGAGAGTTGATGATATTTGACTGAAACTACAAAACATAAGATTCAATATCGTTTCTAGAAATCCTCACCATTTTACACATGTTTACTAAGTTATAGCGTAGTCACAGCAGCAGGAACTTGAACTTGAACTCTTAACCAATTGACTATGGGAACCATGTTTTTCCTGTACTAACCCATTGGGTACGGGGCAATAGAGTAGTCAATGGTTTAAGAGCCTCAAGGACATTAAATCAATACTTGAATGATTTTAAAGATTTAATGCCCTTCTGGTTCTTTAAACAGCTCATTGGACAACATGTGACCATCTTGATTTCAAATAACAGTAAATCAGTGTTTATTTCCCTCCTGAATTACACAGTGAATTCTGGATATAACCTCAATTTAAATCAAATCCACATATGTCGATATCAAATGCATAAAAATACAAACAAATGACAACTAAAAAGAAATAAAGTGTTACACTTTTCATCCACCAAATTGGTTTGCATACATATCAAACCAATCTGTAGATATCTTCCACCAATATACAATCCATACTCTTCTTACAGACTCTCATTGGCTCCTTATGAATGGAGATCTAGAAGAAAAAAATCAACAGCCTTGGGTCATTTTCCCATGAAAATAATCTTCATCACCGTAACCACATGCATGGAATACGAAATGATAAACACACAAACTAAATAACTTATGTGAATAACCGATGAAGCAAAACTAGATAAACTTTTAGAAAACGTAATCAAATGCTCATTGTGCATATGCATTAGATTAAAATCATACACATGCACACACAAAACAAACTAAATGACAAAATATAAGAGCAAAGAAGTTTGGGTTTTTCTTCATAGCATCAATCAAAAGCAGATTTTTTTTCTATGCTGGAAGTATTATTTATCAGTAAAATACAAGCATTCTGTGCATCACTATAATACCATTTAACAGTTAAAACTTAAAATATGCCATATTATGAGCAGTGTGTCAGTGTGACCTGTAATACATGAGTAAAACAGTGGATTAAAAAAGAATGTCAGTCGGTCTCACTACAATGCCTCTTTGTTGTGACAATAGCTATAGCACATGCTACATCACTCTGAATCAGACCCCCCCCCCCCGAAACATATACATTCATACAAAAGGTAATAACACAGAGCCATCAATGTACTATGTCTCATTCACATCAGGAAGACTGTTTCACAAAATATCCTTCCACTTTTCAGAATGTAAAGTCATTACATCTAGCACATTTTAATGAAAATGTATGAAACATATCTTTCACTTCTATAATAAAAGAGCTAGTAACAACAGAATATATTGGTATCTGATGTTTTGTATCATTTGCATTACTGTACCAGTCAATACATACATGTAGGTGCTCTCGCAGGGATACTTTCACCTGAATTAATAACAGAATATCAGTAAAATAATGACATATCAATCTTTTGCTGTAAAGCTGCTAAGGTGATTGAATACCACTTTCAATGCTGGGAACCACTCTTGTGACCAAATCACATCGTGAGAACATTTTGAAAGATGGTATAATGAATTAATGATCATCTGCAGTTTATGATCTTTAATGTTCAAACAAAGATAAGCATTTACCCCAAAGAGTACATTATGTTTTAGGAAAGAGAAATGAAAAAGATATCTGCACCACATTGATGTCTGCCGTCAGCACAGCCAAGTCAGACACTCGTCTGATAAGGCATCATGATTTAGACAATATCAAGTGATATCAGATGCTAGAAGCTACCTGGAGATACGGCATCTTTGAGAATGAATAGGAGTGTCTCTACCTGTACTCTCCTCATTTGACATTGGTGCGGAAGACTGATTTACCCAACTCGTAGGAACCGATCATGATGGCACAAGCTGGGGTTATCTTGAAGAGTCTGGGTAGGGTACCTAAACGAATAGAATGAAGACATAACAGAGGAACTGACATATGTCTAGTGTTTACAATGCAATTGAATGATTGTTAAATACTTAACTGCTTATCTTTAAAAACTGAACCAGAGAACAAAAGATGCGTGTTTGATGAAAATGAAAGTGTCTTATAAAAAGGGGCAAGAGGAAATATTGTAAAAGCAAAAGTATGAAATAATGAAATAATGAAGGACATACATGTATCAATTTATGTCAACAGAGAAAATACAAAAGATATTGCAATAGCAGGTATAAACACAAGTGTGGACGCAGGAAAAAGTAACGTATCTTTTAAAACAAATTTACAATTGTTTATCTTTCACTACAATCATAGAAGATGTTTTAAACTTAAAATGTTTAATTAGGAAGAAAGAAAGAAATCCTCCCCTAAGGAAGGAGACATAATACTAGTAGAGAAGGCTCTTATTAACTGGAAGATTCTGTATTTAAAAAAAAGTCATTTGAACTTAAAGGTAAAGACCAGTATTGGAAACGCCCCAATTTCAAAAAATGAAATGGAAGCTCTTATTACCAATCATGTGAAAGAATATGTTTTGACTAATACATGATGATAACAATTTTGCCAGGAAACCGCCTACTAATTGATATATTTGGTAAATGAGTTTATCTACATGGTCTGTGAGAGATAAACGCACGTGTCGCGTATAGTCCCATATACATCTTTCTGTGTACAGTGCTTGTAACTTTACGAAGACTGGGCCATATTTCTTATCATTTTGATGATTCCAGAACCTTGCCGTACACACCAATACTTATATGCTAGATGATCAACCTTTTCTGATCGATTCCACAACGTTTCTTTCACAATGCAATCGCATGACCATAACTGGTCTTTACCTTTAAGTGAGCCTTTTTTACAGCATCCATCCTTAAATCCACCCTGATATTAAGTTTGTTTTAATGAAAGCAAAAAAAATGAGAGAAACAAATTAGTGAAAGTTTAAAGCAAAATCCAATTAGAAATAGAAAAATTATGGGTTTTTGAAGTTCTTTCAAGAATGTGTGACCATCTCTTTATAAAACTAGAACATGTTTGATTTTTGCTCAAATTTTCACTGACTTGTTTCTCTCATTTTTTTGCCTCTATTAAACCCAATTTAATATCAGGGTGGACTTCCCCTTCAATAACAAAGTCCATCAGAAAGGACTTAAAAGCTGTAGGTTAGCTTCCTGATTGTGTGTGTGATTTAACCTGCATATAAGCCATTCAGTCCCTTTGCAGCATATAACCTCTTCATGATGTTTAAGGTGCTATTTGACACTTCTTTTGATCCTGAAACAACAAATTAAACCGAACATATTGTGTCAACAAGAAACATAGTTCATTCAGAAGAAGAGCAGAAGAAAAGAGGTGCCATTGAAATATCTTTGTATTTAAAAGATCATCTTAAAATGGAAATTGTTAATGTCTCAGGTAGCTGCTCAAAAAAACATTTTACAATAATTGCTGTTAAAAATAATAGGCTTTACAAAGACATTGTTTACTGTTTGGATAATCTACATTGAAGTCACTAAAAATAAATAACTCATAGAAATCAAAGCTAATGGTATCATAATAAAGTCCTCCTAATTTGGAGGAAAAATTAGCTTTGTATGCTAAGAAGTCCTGAACAACAGATTTTGAAGCAAAATCCAGGTCAATACATCTATTTCAGTTTTTTTTTTACGTAGTTCAATTTTGTTTTATTGCTGTCTTGCAGTGCATGCGAGCAGTGTTTAATGACCACCTTGATTTCACGACGAAATTTTCAGGAGAAATGTATTCGCTTCTTGATTATAAATATTTGATCCACATTTGGTTCATGCCATCCATGTTCACTTACTTCTCATGTCTCCAATCTCCCCCATCTCTAGCTGCCTGTGTGTCTTTAATACATCAAAGGGCTGTGTCAGGACTCCTGCCACCTACAACAACATTCATACAGCAATCAAAGCAAATATGTCTCCAAAACATAGAAAATGAGCATGTCATATAACAAGAGCACACATAACTGGTAACATTTGAAAAGCAGAAATACATGTACAAATTGGAATAGGTCACAGGGGTCTGCCCAGGAGCTAGTGGGAACAGTATGTAGAACTCTTTCATAATATCTTTAGGTAAGGTATTAATCTAATTTTATTTGCCACTCCATACCCAGGAGAGAAATGGAGACGTGGTAGGATGAAGAAAGCCTTTTAGTTTATAGTAATTGCCATATGCACTCACGGTGACCATATAGTAGAAATAATCCCTGGCATATTATATGGCATTCAATATTTGACGTTCATGACAATGAATCATTTCATCATGGAAAAAAACTGGTAAAAAACTGAATCAATTGTCTTACACATTCCACCTGCTACTGAACACAACATGAGACCCAGTAAGCTGCATCAACTTTAGTGGTAGAGGCATTTTTTATGGCTACATTTGATCAATATAGAATCCTTAATATCTTTTCAGGGTTGTTGAATAACCTTAAGAGGATACTTGTTAGTAGAATTATAATATGAAATACTAGTTACTATACTTACTGTGCCAGCGAAAGCTCCTGAGAAGAATGCTATGGGAAATGTTGGAGTTGTAAGACCATATTCTTTACATATTCTCGCCTTCAGAGGTTCATAGTTCAGCCATAATATAACTACATATAAAGAGAAAGAGAAGGGAATGATATATATTGTATACATTATGAAGTGATTGTGTACACAGAAGTAAATTTTGTACAGTACTGTCCATTCATTATTTCTTTTTCCTCCATTTGAGTTCAGTTTTGTTCTTGAAAACAACTCTTTAATCTTCACTCTCAACGTTAAATTTGAATATATGTCATTGAAGATCACACTGTCATCTGCACTTTAAGGTAAAGGTAGTTTAACGGTACAATTAGCTATACTCCCTCCCCCTCCCCATTTAGTTTTGAAAGCCATTTCTCTTAGTATGGATTGATGTTATGTTATCACTGACAAATTCATATAATTAGATTATGTACTTGACATCATATCAAAACTCTACACAACTGGGCTTATTTCGTCTTCCAAATTTCAAATAAAAAGGTTTGTTCAACAACCATTGTCAATTTAATAGGAAGATTGCATTACATTCCTTATAACGAAGACATTGGGAACTATGACTATTTTGGTAATTTACATACAAAGAGCTAAATTACAAAAAGACCTAAATCCACCTTTGATGAAAATCAAGTTATTGATATCAGAACATTGTTCACTTTAGTACCCATCTTTCAACAAAATTTCCAAAATTTTTGGAGCAGTTATGAAAAATGCACCTTCTAATATCACTTTTCCATATACGCCTGCACAAAATCTAGTAAACAATTTATTTTTCTCCGAAATTATACAAATGGATTTAGCTCCTTTTGGAATTAAACTCTTCCCATAAAAAACAAAAATCTTCTTTGCGCACCTGAGAAAGGCACATCTCTCCAGACCATGGGGCTCCACCCCCTCCATAAAGACATGATGCCCTCTTCTGTGACAGCCGTGCGGACACACCCTATCATTTCTGCGTAGGTGAAAGGTCGGGACTGCATCTTGGTGCGTATAAGCTCAAGCGGGGCAATCACCGTGCATGCAAATACTGTGATGATGAATGAAACAAGGGAAAGGATAGTCAATGCAGTAACTGCAAATGCTAGAGGTGCGGTAATCTTTTATTCTCTCAATGGCAATGATGATGAACCAAAAAAATTCTCACAGAAAATCACAGGAAACAACACAGAATGTTTCAAGACTTAAAGGGAATTGCTATCCGCAAAATGCCTTTTGGAGAAAAATGTGTGATAACTAGGAAATAAGCAAAGAAAGATGTGAAAAATGAGCCAGTAGTCTAAACTTCATTTGCAGAAGTAATTTCTCAATTTGCATATTTAATTTGCTTATGATTATGAAATTGCTGGTTTCAAACAACATAAATCTTGCATGATGAACATTTCAGAATTACATCCTTGAAATGCATGTAATAATCAACAAGAACTCATGATTAGCTCAACCATAAAGTGTACAGCAAATAAGGTTTATCATATCATTACAGCAAAAAAAAAACGACTGCAGATTTCGTTACTTGGAGCTTTGATAGCTTGGTGATATCAGGAAGGCATTAAATATTGGAAATCTAACTATTCACAAGTCACTCAAGTACTATCTATTTTGTCAATTCACTCAAATAGAATGAGACTGAATGACTGAATAAAATATATCCCTCAATAATGAATGAAATCGTTGAGATACAATAAATCTACATCAATAACACTGTACTTATCATTGTATTAGCTACCAGTACTTGATTTAAACAACTAATATGGTATCATTAACATTATCCTCTTGGTTGCTATAACAATACAAAACACAAAAAAAACACTTATTTGCAGCATAAAAAAAAGGCAAATATCTCATAGTGACAGACTTACATCTTGCACCGCCCCCTGCCAGCATGGGTTTCCAGAATTCCCCTTTGACTCCCTGCTTGTAGTCAAGACGATACTTTAACTGGTCATAGGAGGTGTAGTAGAGGATAGTTGCAGGTAACGCCATCAAACTATGGGCAGAAAGGAAAATACTAGTAAAAATTGTTAAGTATTATATTACCTTTAAAAAAAAAACTTTTATTTGTATTTAAGTATTTATCGTTCATTCAGAAATTTGTTTTTTGCTGGTAAACTCTAACAGATCAATTTACAAAAAGAAATACTGGCAATCATAATCATAGACAGTGATACAGTAATGGTAAACTGCATTCAAAACAGATTTAGTTGGGTAAGTTACATAAAATAAGTTTTGTATGAGTAGGATGTAGACAGAGCGAGAGAGTTGAAGAGGACCAAAGGTAGGTAGGAAGAGAAGTTGGGTAGAAAAATGATGAAAAAAGATAGAAAGAGAGGATGTTAACATCAGATCGTAGATCTGATTCGTATTAAAAATGAATGGAGTTCGGCACGAACGATTGTCTAGTACGTGCACGTGCTCATATTCGAAAAATGGTGTTAAAATGTGTGTTAACAGGCATGGGATCAGCTTCAAGAACACTGTTGAAATAAAACAAAATAAATGAATTAATAAATAAATAAAAATGCAGCCTGGTATTGAGACTCATCTCCCTCAAAATATTCTCATCCATTGCTCATTGTTTGGGGAGGTCACTTCCTTCCTTTCTTCGTCAGACTGACAGTCTAGAACACTTCAAATCATGCCTCAAAACTTTCCTCAATCAGCACATGTGACAATACTGACTTAATCGGAGGAGCCTGTGAAATTGATGTATATTAGTGTTAACTAGAAGAATGAAACATGAATTTAATTTTACTCAATGTAATGATGTCAAATCAAAAACATAAATGCCAGTAGAAAATTCTACTGACATTGACTACAAGTCACACAATGTATACATAAGAGTGGTTCTACTAAATACAGTAGAGAACAGTTGAACTTACAGTGTGGGAGAGAGACCGCTCCATAACTTGAAAACTCCTTCATTTCTTGCAATCTTTACAAATGCGTCCTGTGAAAAGGAAAAGGTTAAAATTGGACAGATTTAGAAAATGATGAGTTACGTCTATGATTGGGCATCAGGCCCCCAAAGATTACACATGCTGGATTTTTGTTTAAATCAAAATAACAATTTGTCCCCCTAAAAGGTTTATCTTTGATACCCATATAAATAATCACCGATAAATACCGTCTGGTGATTTAATCATCTACATGTACTTATGAAAATCATAATCTGTTTTAAGCAAGTTGTATCATGGGGAAATCACATTACCGGTATTACATTGCATTGTCATTGTAATCAGACATTTTGGGAAGTTTGGACAGTACGATTGTTAAAGTATCATCTATTCAGCAAAACATCTTGACTTGAAGTTATCTCTTTAGGTGCATTTCGGTTATTTCTCAAGGTAGTTCTCATCCCACATGTCAATGACGCGTTTCTCTGATTTTCATTAGCCAAATCGACTTGATGTCAGGGTATATTTCTCTATTACTAAATCCGGAAACAACCGAGGGTGGGGTCTGTGGGTACCTTTGTTAAATGCCTTGTTAAAAATCACTTCATTCATCTGTTATGAATCACTGGATTTCAAAAGTCAGAATTCAAATTGCATACATTAATTGTTGCTAGGTAGAACAAACATTATGGCTCGTCCTATCTAACATCATGTAATGTATGCAGCTTAGATTCTGATTTCTGAAACACAACTATTCACAACGAGGCACTTAACACAGATTTGTGCATCAAATGTGATTACATTACGAAAATGGCCTATTACCAAAATGCCATCCTATCTTAGACATACCAATGTGCCATTAAACTTGCTAGGTGCCTTGTACCACGGAGCAGTTGTCCCTGGTTTTGTGCCATTTAGACAGTGACACATGTGGTCCATAAGACCATTACAGTAGAAAAAGCACTGACCTAAGAGAGACAAAGCAGTTCATCAACATTAGAATATGCATTTGATATTAAAGAAAGATAAGTGATCTTTACACCAATCCATCACCTTTAAAACTGGTAAACCTATTTCATGTGACGTGTAAAAACTCTTGAAACATAACAAATACATCAAAAATAATATCGCTAGTGATATTCGTTTGTCTCGCAATGTATGGTTAACAAGGGATCAAAAGAAAATTGAGAGTTATTCCTAAATTGAATTTCTGTAACCCAAACTCTACAAATTTCATTTCATATTTAGAAGAGACATTTCGTTCAGAATGGATATCATGTGAGGCAAGTGAATGATTATTTGTTATCACAAGCAAACAAAATCAAACCCAAAAAAGGGCCCCAAATGACAAGCTCTATATCAGGAAAGTTCAGAGATCTATGATAAACAAAAGAAAGTCAAAAGATATACATGTATCATGAATTTCATCCTTTCATTAAATTGTTAAAAAAGTAAGATTCTAATGTACCACACTAATAGCTTTACACAAGCTATAAAGTATATTTCTTAATACTTAATGAGAAGTAATTTGTAATGTTTTTGTTTCTCTTTTTTACTTTACAAACTAAGGCACAAACTACTTTAATAGTTTGTATTAAAGGTGCAGAGATGAAATGAAAGTTTAGTAACTTACCACTCTTCATAGGTTTTGCCTGAGCTTGTAGTCTTATCTTGACTACATCAAGTGGGGTCACTGTGAGAGATGAAGAATTATTCAAATGTTACGCACTTATCAAGCAAGTGAGCTACCCCTCAAAGCATAGGCATCAAAATGAACTTTGCCAGAAGGTTTAATAATTTTTTTTAAAGTTACAATTCTAGTGACTCTTTCATTTCATATGACAGTGAATGATTGTTAGTGCATATTCCTGAGATGTCTTAGTCCTTTATGCACACTTGCAGAGATCTCATCCCCTGCAATTTACTCTTCATTCAGTATATTTGAACCTGCAATTTTATAATGTAGTAATGCAAAAGAAGCTTAACATTATAGGGATGGGAACAAGATTGTGATGCATTGACGCCGATGATTTATGATTAAATCAATTTGATATGTTCTTTATGATATACATACTCTTCTGGGGTCTTTTTTAAATTTTCAAATGTGATTGTAATTGTTTGTGGATTATTCACTTTTAACTGGAAGAAGAAAGATAAATATCAGTCAATTCTCTAAGGGAACTACATGTAGGTGGTTCCTGTAACAAACCTAGCGGAATGAGAGCATGTATTAAGAAGACCTATAATGGACCGTGGGTTTTTTTCTCCTAGTTTTACCCTTTCTCACTCTGGTGTGTTCCTGATCTTGAAACCCTTGTCTAATTCTCACCAGGCTATAGAGAGATCCACACAATCTGGCATATTTGCCAATTTGCAGTAATATTTCAAAACAACAATAGAAATGCAAACTGAATTCTCAAAATATCATAATTATGTAATTAGTAATTACTAATGCCTGACCTTAATCGATCATAAAGCAACTTGTTGATAATCTGTGAATAGAAGCATTTTGGGGGGTAATATGCTAGTTAGAAAGTATACTGTCCCATAAAGGAAAATCTTACTTGTGAGAGCAGTGATGAGAGCACCACTGCCAGAGGCAACCATTTGATGCCATGGTTTCAGGGAATTAGGGTCGAGTACCGGCCTCTTTCCCTCTTTCTTCTGGCCATCTTGTCCCGACATCATCAATGCGTGCTGCTATCTAGCACACCACTGAAGCTGGTCTATAGCAAAGACAAGACAGGTGTCCATGCACAAAGATCTCCCGAGGCTGTTTTAAAGACAAATTGAAAATTCAAATTTGATTCAATTTTGGTTTTATTATAAAAAAAAGAACATGGCAAAAGTCCGCAGACTTATATTGTCATATTTACAGTAAAATATAAGAAAACATGAAATGGGGTTGTAAATTATACATGCTTTCTTATGAGATCTTATGAATGTATGCATTCCTTTGCCAAATTAACACTAGCACATTTTTTGGAATATAATATATTAGACCTGCTCAATAGTAAAGTGCATGTGTGTGTTTGAAATTGATATACATGTGTAATGCTGGTTGAAAAGTATATAACTGTGGAGAATTATACATACATACATGTATAAGCGGCACTCAACTGGAAGAAGTAATTTATATGACTTTATACAAAACAATGTGATGCACCAACAAACAAAACAGACAGTTGCTTGAAATCAAACTTTGTGTTTATGAAGCGTCATTATTTAATTCTAGCTATCACCAATGCTCCCAAAATGACTGGATGTAGCCTGAACAAACCTTTGTTCTATAAAATTGTCCTCAGGAGAGAATATGTGAGAAAGAGAAATGATTTCCAACAAAATTTAGCAATATGGGCAGTGCAATTTAAATTTCAAGGGATGGATTAGAGTTTTTATCGCCCAAGAGGGCTATCTTGATGTTCTAAAGTGCAAAAATTTGAGAGCTTCTCGGTGCTCCGCCTCTTGGACCCCATCCGTTAAGATAGAAGTAGTTCCCAAGACAATCATCTGTTACAAGTATAAAATTGTCCTTAGGTAAGAGTGTGTTTCAAGATAGTTATCTTGAAGGTTCTGAATTGCTAAATTTCAAGAGCATCTGGGGCTCTGTCCCTGGACCATGCACACACAGAAAAGCTCACATTTTATGCCCTGTTGGCTTTGATCCCCCCCCCCCCCTTGGAAAATCCTGGATCTGCCACTGAATTAGGACTTTAAGTGTCAGTTTTGTTCGATTGCTTCACTCACTTGCAAAATTTTGAAGTTTTAAAGTTGATAATCTGGTAATGTGTCGATTCAACATGGCGAAGATAAGTTCAAATGCGCGATATGTGCTGCACATGCGTATTTCCTCATTGCCATGTTGAATCAACAATATATAACATGGGATGAATTGGGTTAGGACGAGGAATCACCCTTTTTCCCATCAAACTTCAAAGACTTCTTCAAATTATAATTTCAAGTGGTTGAACGGATGCCCAGAGGATTCGAAAAACATTGTAAGTCAAATTATAATTACTTTACTACTTCTTTACTTTTCGATAAAATGTGACCCATTCCGCTGTTTGAAACATTTCCTATGCAGGCTCTGGAGTTAACTAGAGTAGTACTAGGTTCAGCAAATAATTAGGAACAGGAGACCTGCGATTGACGCTCGCACACACTCCAGCAATGATATAGAGTCAATGCTAATGTGTATTGACCTCTAGCACTGCACTAAGTGTAATAGGCCCTCACGAATAGTCCATACACACATAGAGTAATCCACAAATGCACGCAATAAAGACAATGTGGCTGATCAGCAAGTTTGACAGTAGACTCACGATTTGAATTTTAAAATTATTCTTTCTAACATTGGTAAGTTTTAAAAAATTGTATTTTACTGCTATTTACTTAGAGTCTAGGTAAACTAACGTTACAGGGTTGAGTGAAATCAGTTGAGTATTGTACTGTGATGTTTGAAATGTTGATAATCTATAGCACAGCTTTTAATACACAGCCAGGATAGTAATGCAGCTATGTGTACTCGCACACGTGAATTAGAATCGCACCGAATGCGCGACGGGGAAAAACATACGCAAATACGCACGGTGACTCAGGCTTCACGACCGTTCACCAGGCCAGGCGCAAGCGGCCAGCTAGGCCTAGGGCCCAGGCGCGGCGCGGCTCAGTCAGGCGTCATCTCTAACATTAATAATTATTAACGAAAGCAAACCACCACCAGCTCAGAAATGAACAATAATTACTCAAATATGGGATCAAGTGAACTTCAAAATAATAATCATAAGTCATTCGTTATTACCGAGTTTTATTCTGGGCATCAGATCACAAAAATTCGCATTCAGTTCAGAATATTTTGTACAGTGTCAGTAGTCTCTACGGGGATTACGCAACATGTTATCGCTCCAATAAGGCTTTGTCGTAGAGGGCCTGAACAACATTTATTTCAATGCTGTCGTCTGCTACGCAGCTGCATGATTGACTTCCTTCCTTCAGTTCCTTCCTTCTTTTTTTTTTTCTCCTCCCTCCCTTCTTCTTTGTTTCCTTCTTCCCTTCTCCTAGTAATCATTCATCATAACTTATCCTTGGATCTGCATGCCTATGATATTAGAAAGAAGAGTAATTGCTTGGAAGAACATGTCCTACTTGTAGCTACTTGCTCCCTCCATATAGAAAACTTCCCCAATCGGTGCCTGTTGGTCCCCCATGATCCTCTTTTTCTTATGTTAGTTGAGAGCTGAGTTAATGAGATAGCCACCTGTCAGTGACCTCGCTGTGTGGTCTTATCCCTTCTGGCCCAGTAGTATTGACGGTCTGTAAAGGGAAAAAGTATTATTCAAAATTAGGAAAGATAGAGTATAGAGGGAATGGGGGGTGGGGGTGAAAGAGAGGGAGAGGGAGAGAGAGAGATTTTCGGTGCATGTAGGCTTATAAATACGTCTATAGCTGTGGAAATCTATGCTTTCTTAAAATATTTATAGATTGTTTAAACGATGAAGAAGAAAAATTAAGGAAAAAAGTAGAGGAAGAATGAGGAATAGAATAAGGAAGGAAAATAAGAGGAAGCAAGAGGAAGATATTTAAGATGATGATGATGATGTTGAAGATGATGGAGGAGATCGAAGAACTCGGACTGACACGCCAAGAGAAGGAACCGGGAGACAGCTATATAGGAGGAGCGGGAAAGGGAGGGAGAATTAGGAGGAGGAGAAGGAGGAGGGATGCTGGGTCAGCAGTTGAGTTGCTTGCACATCCCAAGTTTGAGCCCAAAACAGTGTTTTGTGATTTTTGACTGGCTTGGTGTGCAAAAATAAATATGAAATGTATGAATAAATCAGTAAATAGGAATAAATAATAATAATTATTATTTAAAACTGAGTATATTTAGAGCCTCGCTATTTTTTTTTTCACCTGATGAAAGTGTCAAGGATACCGTACCTCGAGCTGATAGGCTAGCTAGCTAGCTAGATAGTGCTCCCACGGCCACCGGCCACCAAGTACTGCAAGCGCAGCCACCCCGCCCCGGCTGGCGTGATACACGAGTACGAGTACGCTCCCGCATCGTGCACCCGGGTACTGGAGCTGAAGTACATCACAGTAACTTTGATATCAAAGTAAATATACTAGAACTCTATAACTATGGCAAGTTAAGCACCGAAGACTAGACTATGTATTAAGGAATCTCGATTGTGTGTGAGAGGGGACTAGAGAGTGAACACTGGACATTTATTTAAATTTATTTTAAATTAAAATTAAAATTAAATTTACTTAGGTTAGGCCTTGCCCTTGGCTTGATCTAGTTCACTTTTCAGTATGACGATGTTTATGCAAATGTCCAAACTTACTAGGGTAATATTTCTGACGTTCATTGTTTATCTTAAAGTTGATCTGTCAAACTCATCAAAAGATGTAGAACTAGATCTGATGTGATGTTAATTCCCGTTAATTTGATCATGTTAATTTGGTCACGGTGTGTGTTTTTTTTTTATAGACTCGACTCGTGTCATAATCTAGGACTGAGTGACATAAGTAAGTTGTGTTTAATATTAGAGGAGCAAAGAATTTGCCATTAAATTGACACCGAAATAATATCATAGCCAATTTACCTGCTCTTCTTCCAGTATTGCCAGTAATCAGTATTGACCCAAAATAACTTTGATTTTGAACATTAACTAGTCTAGACTGGCTTACATCGAAAGGGTGCGTTGCGGTGTGGTGAGTTTAACGCACCCATTAAGAACAGATCCCCTCCCCTTTTCATAAGTGCCCCTTCTCTGGTAAATGACCCTTTTCAGGTTTCGAGGCGTTAGTCCTTTTCACTTCAGATAAGTACCTCCTTCACCTCCGATAAATACCCCTTTAAAATCTGATCGGTGCCCATTTCCGCCTGATCTGCAAGACTACGTAAAAAGTAGTTCAATTTTGATTATTTCAATTTATAAAACAACATTTCTATTCCTTAAACAATTTTAAACAACTGATGTGAAAGACTAGTCGACACACCCTTTCAGGATAAAAATGCACCCTTTCGAGAACCCCCGCTTTTCCCGAAAGAGTGTGTTAAGACAGCCTTTCTCGAATGGGTGACAGTGCGTTGAACTCATCACACCGCGTCGCACCGCACCCTTTCAATGTAAGCCAACTAGACTAGACTATCTCCTAAAAGATAATTTCTTACCTATTTTTAGGGTACGGTTGCTATTTTGCGGCAATTCAGATGCCTGAAAGATAGGTCCCGGATGTTTAAAGCTAGGGCCTGCTGCCAATATTGTGCTCAATATTGACAGCAATTTGTGTATACAAAGTCAGTGGAGAAACCAGAAAACTTTGCGAAATATGCATTTTAATTGCATGGTAAAATTACCTTGTATACATGTAGACTACCGGTAGTTAATAATTCATTATAGATCATGATTCATTTGTTTAAGATCATTCTCATTCATTTGTTTGTCCCATAGAGGGAGCTTTTATGATGATACAAGATAAGCCCTGACCAGATAGTCATCATGTCGTCATCAAGGAAAAAACACATTCTGCCGGAGATGAAAAAGATTCTGGAGCAGAGAAAAGCTGAACTTGAATTCAATGAAAGAGAAATAATACAGCATGTTAGATATATTTCTGAAGAGGTAAGATTACAATATGCACCCTAAAATCTTGTTTGAAACTTTTACCTGACAGCACTTTCTTTAAATCAAATTCAGAACATCATTTGCAGTGATTTGCCTATGCTCCTGAAATTCTTTTGGCAGAATTATCAGTTATAAGGTAATGAAATATTCATTGACCTCCAAATATAAATGGAGAGTAAAAAGCAATCAGTTTTTGTAGGGTTCCAAGATATTGTTGAATTCATGAATAATTTCACTGGGTACAAGACGAGGAATACACATGTACCAATCATAGGATGAACCTTTAAACAGCTTTTCACATGCATTTGATTGGGATACAAAGTCGATGCTCGTGTTACCATGGCATTCAATTTCTTAATGCTCCAAAATTGTCACTTTTCTCTCCTTGGCATAGACAATGGGGCAGCTGAAGGAACTGCTGAAGGAGACGGACAAGAAGAAGTTCCTCAAGGCTTTTCCTACTGTCAGTGTCAAGATGGATAAGAGTCTTACGGCTCTCATGATGATCAAAGCATCTCTGCCAAATTTTGAATCAGGTATAGAAAGAGGATATGCCTTTTTAAGATGTTCATTCTTTCTTTGTTTAATCATGAACCAGCAACTATTTTGAGAAATTACTTGAAGCATACTGCATCATTACTGGTTCAGATTAGAAGTCAAAATTACTACAATATCTTTGAAATTCCCTTTAAAGTTCTGTATTAACAGACGCTTGACAAATATGAGACTGTAGTTGCCAAATATTCGTGTCAAAAGTGAACATTTGAGATTCTTTTCCAAAATCTACGAAGGTGAATCAAAACTAGATTCAGGAGGGACATTTCAGTCAACAAAAACTTGATCTGAAGAAAATATTGAAGTACTTTCCACTTGATAAAAATCATAACTTTGACTTTCCCTTCATTATGTACTGTCCTTGCTACCCCACGCCATTTAATAAAAAGTCATACCTTGGGTAACTTGTGCTGTTTTTGTTGGAATGACTTTATTAGATGAGAGTTCTACAGATTGTGCGTCTGATGAAGAGACAGCTGAGGCCTGTGATACGCCCACTGTGGAAGACAGGACTGATGATTCTACCACAGAGGTTGAGCAGTCTCCAGCTTCGGCTCCGGCTCCCCTCGTCACTCCAGGCACGGAGAATGAAGCCTGTGGTTCAAGCACTAATAACCATGTGAGTAATAAAAGTAATGATAATAATAGTAGAGTCTTGTATAGAACTCTTGTCTGGTACATTCCCACTCCTGGCTCTCAATTACTGCGTTAGCACGGCTGCCATAAGAGGTACTACCGTATTTGCCGGCGATAAGGCCGCAGTGCCGTATAGGCCGCACCCCCAACTTTGACATTTCGTAGAGGGAAAAAAAAAAAAAGAGAGAAGAAAAAAAACGGACCAAACAAAATGATCGTAATTTTCTTGTAGAACACTCTTTTTGTTTACAAACTGATACCAAATTCATCAATATTCTTATAAATTTACAAGAAGTTAACCTCAAAAATGATCGTAATTTAGCAGATCTTCATCGACTTTTAAGCTAGTACTGTATCGCACGCAGAATTGGTATCCTATAATGCCCCTACCTCGATGTGCGGTGTAATTCGGAATAGCGTTTTTTCGACCTGCGCAGTTGCGTTGCGCGGCAGCTAGCTCCGTAAGTAACGGCCTGTCCCTTTGTTTACTTTTTGGCGATGCAATGGTACGGACTTGGATCTAGATCTATCGGCAGATTTTATTAGAAAAAAAGGTTTTTTCGTCTTCATGTCAACTTTGAAACATAAAATTGTCAGTAAGTTGTGTGGAGTTATTCTAGAATTGTCCTGTACCGTTGTCTAGTCATGCTACCGTTCATATAGGCCCATACGTGTAAATGGACGTGATGTTTTGACCGCTGAATTTTGTTGTTGTCACGTAAAGGCCGCACCCCGACTTTTGGATATTTTTTCTTCCAAAAACACTGCGGCCTTATCGCCGGCAAATACGGTATGTCCCATTTGCAGGCCAAAATAATGAAAAAGATAGATAATACTAATTTAGAACTTCTCTAAAAAAAGGGGGCTTGAAAATGTCTTTAAGTGGGAAAATAACGACTTAGTTGTTGAATCGACTTTTCAGACCATTGTACCGAATGGCCATTACAAGAATTGAGTAATAATGTAGACAAATGCTCATGTACCTGTTACAGCTCATTGTATGTATTAGGCCTGAGTCAAACTGTTTAACCGACGGTTATCCGACCGCATTCATCAAAACCGTTTAGCATTTCTCGCTCCGTTTAACCGTTATTCGCATACATATTTTGGAATGTGCTAATAGCCGATGATAAAGATAATCAAAGAAACCGCAGTGTAATGTTACACCCTGGCCGCTGCGCACCAGCTTTCTGGCAGCAGTAATCTCCATGAATGAATTTGTAAACAATAAAACAACCATGCCCCCTTCTCTCTTTTCTCACCCTCTTTATTCCCTTCTCTCTGCAATGTGTTCATTGCTCATGTACCTTTTCTTATTACTGCACTCTCAGACAAGCAAAGTTCTAAATGTTTACACATTCGATGGTCAGTTCCTCTCACATCCCTTCTCCCAGAGTCTCTCTCTCTCTCTCTCAATATTAATATCCATCCCTTGCCGACTCGCCCCCCTAAAATAATGTTCATATATAAATAAAATACAAAAATAATGATAACAATAATAATTGAAGTTTTAGAAATATCAATCAACAAAGTCTTGGACATTGTGAGTAATCTAAGTTTTTGATCATTTTTCAATTCAACCGATTAACACAGCTACCCTTTCTATCTAGTATCACTTCTCTTACTCCTTCACTCTCTCGTGTCCCTGCCTGGTCCATGCATGCACACACACACACACACACAAACCTCCGGCGCCCAAATACACTGTACATCAGTTCGGGAAATGTACGATTTCTGCAACGTTGAAGAAATCTGCAATGCGCGCATGCCCGATTTCTACAACGTTGAAGATTCCCGACACCATTGAGTGTCGGAAATCTTCAACGTACAAGTGCATTGCTGTCAACGCAAACGTACATTAATCAACGCAACATTTGGGTGCAATCATCTGAAAGAGTAAGTACTTTTAACGTTTTTTACCCTGTAATTTAAAAATCCTACCTGCAGTTTTTGAAAATATATGATTATGAATTCATCTTGACACACCAACTCGGCAAATTGTAGCCTCTGAGGCGAGAAAATGTAACTTTTTGAGCTATGACAGGCCTCCTCCAATCTTGAGTTCAAATGAATCACCGCAGAACTGAAAGTTGTTACCCATAGTTGCACAAAATATGCAAATCAGTTAGGGATAGTCTCAGAAATGCTTCGCTCTTATATTTGTGGATGAATACGAGTATATTTCATAACGTATTTCCATTTTTGAATAGTTATTTTGCAAATTGAAAGTCTTAGACAAAAAAAATACTTTCTAAAGAATCTGATTATGAGGATGGATCACTTTTTTGCCTAATTTGCGTAATTTTATTGAAAGAGATTGTTTTCTTTGGTAGTGTAATGCGCAAGTTCAACCGATCTTGGAAATGTTAGGGGGGCACGTGCCCCCCCCCCTGTGGCTACGTGCCTGGTAATGCGGTGTGCGTGTGAATGCCTAATAATAGTATAATGATAATAATAATAATAAATGTCCTTTTATCAACCCGTTTCATAACAAATTTCTTTTTTGCAAACAAAGTCTTCGACAAAAAATACTATCTCAAGTTCTATCTGAAGAATATGATTATGAGGATGGATCACTTTTTCGCCTTATTTGCGTAATTTTATTAAAAGAGATTGAAATTATGGCAATTGTTTTCTTGGTAGTGTAATGCGGTGTGCATGTGTATGCCTAATAATAGCAATAATAATAATAATAATGATAATGATAACAATAATATTAATAATAATGATAATAGTAATAATAATACAAATATTAATACAACAAAACCGAAAAAATTATGATATTAATAACCACCTCACAATCGCCCCTCCCCCCCCTTTTTTTTCCAGCCTACTAAAATGGACGAGGAGTATTTCCTAGCTCTAGAGAGGGAGGTGAATGAGGAACGAAGGAAAAGGGAGAAAGGTGGACAGAAAACTGTAGTGAGTCACAAGAAGGAGTCGGGGGCCAGGAGGAGCTGCTATAGCAGGCGGGCACGGACATTATTGAAAAACGTGAGAACAGTATAGTAACTATATCCCTGACAAAGAATATATCTTCAACCTCTGATCTAAAAAAAATGCAAATAACCTATAGGACCAATGTGAGTGTCATTAAACATATTATTGCATTATATATCTCTATTTTTTTTAAACAAGAAAGACGTAATACCTGCCCCCCCCCCCCCTTCACTGTCGATCCCCTTTTTCTATCTCTCTCTCCCTCTTTTTGCATTAATGCAGGCCAAAGAGATAGCAGTAGAAACAAGATGCTCTGTGAACTTGGCAATTCGACCAACATGGCTGAAGGGAAAAAGCTGGTGCTTTTCGACACCAGATGCGGCTACCCCCAGATCAAGAGATCAGAATAACCATGAGACGGGGAGGGACATTGCTGCGGCATCTGTAACGGCAACGCCCAGGAAACGTCATGCCACTGTAGACGTTGATGGGCCCAGTACTGGCAAGCTCAACCAGGATGCTTGTTGTGTCTGTAACCGCCCAGAGGACATTGACCTGTGGATCGGGTGCAGCTTCACAAAGCGATCCAAATCTGCTTGCCAGTACTTGGTCCACCAGAAATGCATTGGCCTGGCGTACATGTCTGAAAAGGAGCTGGAGGCCGTTCCATTCTACTGCCCTCATCACATCAAAGACATTTGAACATTATTTTGAAACGTTTGAATAATTCTAACTCCATTTCTTTGTCTCTGGTCAACTTTCGTCATCATTGTTATGTATATTTTATCCCTGTACTTTTTTCACTGTATTTGTTATCGTTTATGCAAACTTACTTTGTTTTTACTTTGTACATTGAAATGGAAATAAATATATCAAATATCAAATAACTGGCAACGAAAGTTGATTTAAGAAAATAAAATAAAAATACCTTAAAATTCTTCCAATACATCTACTTCGTCATTCGTGTTTGCTTGCTTCTTGACATCTTCCTTGTACTGTTTATATTTTTCTTGTGATGTTAACAAGACATTTACGAGGTCTTTGTGAAGGGGGCAGTTCTCCAGGGACCTCAAAGGGATTGAGTCGTACGGGTTGTTTAGCATACCAGACTCTCTGATATGTCTTCTAATGGCCTGGACCTCCAACTCATGGTTGAAGATCGAGCTTCCTTCGCTGCCAGGATCTTCACCCCTGCTCTTTGGAAGACAGCTTTCCTGTTGACTGCAAGGGGTTTAGAGCAGCGGCTGGAAGCTACCCAACTCTTTAAAGTTGGGATCCCTGGAGAAAGATTGGACTTTAGTGTTCTGTTTTCGGCCTCCGTGATGAAATCACCACCCTCTCCACGGAACGGATCTCCACTGCGAGAGAACGACTCATTAGCTGTAATGTATTTCTTCAGCTCTTCTGGAGCTTCTACACGTTTCGTCATGTCGCTTAAAGGGATCCGGTAACTTTGTCTCAGATTCGGAAATAAAATTCTGGATTTAGCTCATGATGCGATTATAATTATAAACCTTTAGGTCAGTCAGGAACCCCATGACTTTTACAAGCCGATCGCCTGTCTGATTATCAAGATATTTATGATTAGAATTTCAAATTTTGAAAACCGTTCGCCGAACGTTTTTCATAACACTACAGTCTATTGGGGAAAACGAGTATGGTAAAACCGGTCACTCAATGATTTTTACTTTTTTGAGGCACTTTTTGATCATTTTGAAGCGCAAATTTTTTTGGGCTTCAATATAACACCATATCACAGACACTGATAACACATAGGGCCGTGTATCTCAGATTTAACATTGTTAAACGATCCCTTTAACAAAATCTTCTGATAAAAATAATGATTGTTACAATAGAAGAGTGGTGCAACTGTCCGCCTCCCAGCAACAATGGCTTCTGAATTGTTGCACCTTACTCCACTGCGATGACAGTGTACTCCAGTGAAATACTGAAAAATTATATCATACAGTAAATTATCATTAGGGTTAATTACCCTTTCCTTCCATGATAGCATGCCTGTTAATGATGGAGTTGTGCCTTCCTCGATGCATTTAGAAACATATACATACATCAGTTCCCTCGCAAATGCGTCGTATGTAATTCTGAAGACCTGCCACGACACGTGGTGATTTGTGGCTCCACTGACGAAATCTTTGGCTCGTTGGGACTTAAAACCCAGAACACCTGACACATAGTCTAGAAATATCGGCTTACAAAGCCGAAATAATGTCCGGATGGAATTAATTTCGACATGGCCTGCTCCTAAAGCTAGAAGTACGGAGTCAAAAAGTTGTCGGTGTGCTACGTTAGTCATATCGGGGTGGACAGAAGAGATGTGGAAATCAAACAATTTTTTTTTTGCAAGTCAACCTCCTCCCCACAAACACTACAAATCACAATATCGTTTATCAAAGAGTCTGCTATTCTGTACGGCACCCCATCAAAACCTATCCTGATCCATTTCCTTTCATTCGGTACATTTCCCTGCCTTAGTAACTTTTTAGCACATGTTTGATGGTTTGTTGTGAGTTTGGATTAACCCCAATAATTTCGCCCATGGCAACTTTTGCCGGTTGCGGGGGGTGGTTGACGTCAACAAACTTATACAATTTTGACCGATCACTAATATTGTTTGGATTGTGATTACAGTGAGTACACAGATTGTAGTTTTTTCCATACACTTTGGAACAATTGACACACACGTTCAAGACTCCTTCGTTTGCGACACAATATTGGAAATGATCTTTAACTTCTCCTGTGATGTTGTCAACTTTGATTTCTTGTTTGACTTTTCCAGGGCCTCACTTTGCTGTCGACATCTATAAGGTCGGAAGACGGACGCATTCAGAGATTCCTCCAGTTCTGTTACCTTTTTGTTTATTTCTGTCATGTTCATTTCCCCTGACCAGTTGGAAGGTTTTAGATTTTCATTTGTCTGCGTATTTGATGCTTGATTTCTTTGTATGAAGACAACGTTAGTCACTGTATTTACCGGTGTTGTTCCACTTTCCCTCACACGTCCCGTTTTCCCAACCCTTTGCGAGTTGTCGGCAAATACCTCGACGTCCCCAGGTGAGAAACATTTATTGGGCTGCTTTGAACAGTTGTCAAGTACCTTTTTATGCCTCCGTTACGAAGTAGCCGGAGGCATTATGTTTTCGGGTTGTCCGTCCGTCCGTACGTACGTCTGTACGTCTGTACGTACGTCTGTACGTACGTCCCGTTCTTGTGATCGCGTTATCTGAAGAACCGATTGATCGATTCCTGCCAAACTTTGGTCATGTATGTATCTTGCAGAGCCAATGAACTGATTAGATTTTGGGGTCACGAGGTTAAAGGTCAAAGGTCACATGGCTCATTATGTATGCAAAAACAGCTTGTGATCGCGTTATTTCAAGAACCGATTGATGGATTGCTGCCAAACTTACGTCATGTATGTTACTTGCAGAGCCAATGAACTGATTAGATTTTGGGGTCACGAGGTCAAAGGTCAAAGGCCACAGCGCACATTATGTATGCAAAAACAGCTTGTGATCGCGTTATTTCAAGAACCGATTGATGGATTGCTGCCAAACTTACGTCATGTATGTTACTTGCAGAGCCAATGAACTGATTAGATTTTGGGGTCACGAGGTCAAAGGTCAAAGGCCACAGCGCACATTATGTATGCAAAAACAGCTTGTGATCGCGTTATCTCAAGAACCGATTGATGGATTTCCGCCAAACTTAGGTCATGTATGTTACTTGCAGAGCCAATGAACTGATTAGATTTTGGGGTCACGAGGTCAAAGGTCAAAGGCCACAGCGCACATTATGTATGCAAAAACAGCTTGTGATCGCGTTATCTCAAGAACTGATTGATGGATTTCCGCCAAACTTAGGTCATGTATGTTACTTGCAGAGCCGATGAACTGATTAGATTTAGAGGTCATGAGGTCAAAGGTCAAAGGCCACAGCGCAAATTATGTATGCAAAAACAGCTCGTGATCGCGTTATCTCAAGAACCGATTCATGGATTCCTGCCAAAATTAGGTCATGTATGTTACTTGCAGAGCCAATGAACTGAGTAGATTCTTGGTTCATAAGGTCAAAGGTCATGGGCTCATTATGTATGCAAAAATAGCTTGTGAACGCATTCTCATTAGAACTGACAGATGGACTACTATTTAACTCAGGACATCTTGCAGAGCCAATGAACTGAGTAGATTTTAGGGTCATGAGGTCAAAGATCAAAGGGTCATATATGTATATGAGAAATTGCTTGTAATCACGATATTCTGAGAATCTGTCAATGGATTACAATTGAACTTGAATTCGAAAAATTTCTTCTGTTTTGGTTTGTAAAATTGCTCTATGACGGAGGCATCATTTTCGACTGCGCGCAGTCGAATCCATCTAGTTTAGTGTGGTCACACTTCTCGATGGCGTTGTGGCCCCATCAATGGTTGTTATTGTTTTACGGGCCCGTGGCAGGAGGGGGGGCCCAAGTTGAACGTGTGTTATGTCATGGTGGGGGAAAGGAGGATGACAGACGAGGTAGTACGTCAGATCAGGAGAAAAGGAGGAAGGAACATTAATGTTTTATAGTCATGACATACAAGTGTAGTCGAGATGACATTGATTTTGATGGTTATCATTATGGAATTTAAAAAATGTAAACCATATTATTATGTTTATAACTAGCAGGACCCGCGGAAATCCGCGGGATTCTAGAGGGGGGCGGGGGTGTAAATAGATATATGTATAGGGACTGTCTAAATTAAAACCACCAAGAACTTTATTTGCCATTTAGGCGTCCCGCCCGCTTCCTTTTTGGGGGCCGCCTCCTATTTATTAATTTTTTTAATTTTTTAAATTTTTTTTTAAAATTTTTTTTTTTTGAAAGAAAAAACACTGCTAAAATGGATGTATTTCTGATTTAAAAAAAAAAAAAGATTGTCGGCCGCCATCTTGAAAAATAGCCTAAATGTCAGGGAAAATGTACGGAGCGGCCATTTTTTAGCGGCCATTTTGAAAGAAAAAAAAAGGGCCTCCTTCCTATTTTTCAAAAAAACAGGACGCTAAACATGTTTGTTTTTTATTTGGCCTTATATAAAAATTAAAAAACGATCCAACTGTACCGGTAGTTATTCTATAAGCAACTGGAACTGCATAGAGTTCCGTAGTGTGGCGTACCGACTACGAAGAAATTAGGCTGCGTATTAATGGGAAAATGGTCCCTGCGTAGGTTATGCGTAGGCTGGCGTACAGGTTTGCTTATGGTTGCTTACTGTGTGGAAAGCTTTTACTGCTTTGTCGATCTGGCGTAGGGTAGCGTACTGTTGGGTAGGCATGTAGCGTAGTGTTGCGTAAGAAGGCGTACTTTCTGCGTCAAGTTTCTTCGCCGAAAGTACGCGAAAAAAATTAAACATGTTGAATTGTTTTCGTTCATCTTGCGTACCCCTTTCCGTCCCTCAGCATATATAACGTAGGCAAGCGTAGATGGTACGCAACACTACGCAACACTACGTATTGACCCAACGCCAATTAGTGACCTAAAAATATGCTCATCTGACCCTAATTAAATGCCTAAAACCCCTGAGCTTTCGGGGGGTTATGGCCCCTTGAAACCCGTGGACCCCACGCCTATATTATATATACACTCAACTTGCTGCGATCTGATCTCTCCCCCCCCCCCCCCCACTTTGAAGAACGTTTCTTGGAGCCTGCATGTAACATGCAAGAATGGTGCATGGTGATGCAGATTTTCTTTCTGCACCCCCCCCCCCCCACCCGAACGATTTTACTCATTACGTAACTGTTTTGCAATGCATGAAGTCACATACTTCTGTCTGTTTGAGTACAATTCATAACCTTATTTAAAATTAATGCTTTCTTGTAATTTACTGTAGATATAAGACGATAATAGTCTCCGATGGCTGAGTAGACGTAGAGTCGTATAGTTTTGTAGCTGTATAGGTGGACAAAATTATGGCACTTCGGCCCGCACGCTGTTGTGTTGACGGGTTCTTCGATGGATGGATAGACGTATGTGTAGTTGTATAGTTGTACAAATATTGGCCTGCTTGGCCCCCCATACTTTTTGACTCTACACTCAGTCAAAGTCCACGCCGCGCGACAGCAGCAGCACTGCACTTAACTCCGGGTAGCTCCACCGGCGCCGCATGCGTGCGGCGCCGGTGTTGGAGCTTCCCGGAGTTACACTGCACTGTGTGTAATGTATGTGTGTTGACTGAAGGCAGCTTGCGACTGAACTGTCAGTCCAATGATTTTCTTGTGAAAACTTTCCTTTAAGAAATGATGATTAAAATTCAGTAAACATGGCCGTAATAATCACAAAATAAGCTTTGATTTCATACCTCCATTCACGAAAACTACATACAAATCGCGGCAATCATGATGGAAATAGGTCTCTAAGTTTGGACGTGGACGGGAAGCCCGTGTATCTCTCTGGCTTTGTGCTTGTGCAGCTACTACAAAGGATATCCTATACAAAGACGCTTTACTCGGGTAATCCCGACCCTGTGCATCGTGCATTTAATACGCAACCTAATGTGAGTGGATGGTCATCGGTCGTGTGTCTACGGATGTAATGTTGAATATCCATGAGGTATCTCTGTCGTCACGCATATCTTATGATGCATTATGCATATCGCGTCTGTTTTCGCCCTGGACGTCGACACGGAGGAGGACCTCGGGCGAAGTATAGCCAATTCCACAGAGTAGACTCTCCCGCGGACGATGGCACCGGGCACGGGTGCCCCGAGGGGAGGGTTCAGGAGGAGATAGCTGCACCAACTTCGGTCGGCGATCTCATTAAAAAACAATAGAATACAAAGGCTCGCAGAGACGTCGCGCCCTCCGCGGAGCCTTAGCATATTACTTATATAGAAGATAGATGTTTTTATTGTCTACATGTATGTCTCTTCACCAATTTCTTCATTTTTTAACAGACTGTGATTGTGAAATAGCACTTTGTTCTTATTTTTAAAAAGTGGCATATTTCGTTGAGCATGAGATATAAAGAGAGTGAAAGGGGTTGAGGGTAAAGAAGATGTGTGTTGAACTGGTAAAAAAGGATGAATTGATCAGTTGACTAAAAAGAAAACACGTAAACAAATTAAATTGGAAATCAAGTTTATTCATGAATCATTTTATGACAATTTTACATGATCAACAAGCTCATGATCCGAAAATTAAACAATTTACATTCTTCAAAGTAACACACAAAATGAATGAAACAAAAATTGTTAATTTATTCAACTTCCATCATTCTTTAATTCTGAATGTTCATGTTTTTCATGATGTACATATTAGGGGCATCTTCAAATACAAATAGCAATGATTGGATAAACTAAATTAATAATAGTAATAGTAAGTATAGTAAAAACATAAATATCATTCTTTTTGTTAAATCAATAAAACATATCAAAACATGACTTCTTTTTTTTAAACATTTCTATAAAAGACAATAATTATTATTGATAATAACATCATAATCTTAAAAAATACCCCGCCCCCCAAAAACAGATGACAGGCAGTCGGCATACATTGCATAAATATAACATGTTCATAAGAGATAAACAAAACACAAACAACATACAAAATGGAAAATTTATGTTTAACATCAAAATTATCGGGGCTTAGCTGATAAACGCCAGAAATAAAATTTGATGTCTTTATAGCATCCCTCAGCCCTTTCGCCACCTTGATAGGGTTAAGAAGACAGTAGCATGTATTTTGAAAAAAAGGAACTAGAAAGAGAGTAGGGATCAAGGGGAGTGAAGAATATATAGCACTAAAGAAAAAACATTTTTGAACAAGTTCAACTTTAAACCATTAATCAAACTGTTATTACACTATCCCACATAGATCTAGTTTATTTATTTTCATTTATCTCTCCACCCCTTGACACTGCCCCGCCCTCCCCTACCGTCTATATAAGCACCCCCCCCCCCCCCCCCCCCCCCCGGAGCTCCCTCCCCCTCCTATGTACATGAGCTACGGCGCACGCGGCATCGTTGCATCGTAATCAAACGCGCCCTCTATGCGCATTCGCGGTGTAACGTTGCATTTTTCTTCAACTTGCAGAAATCGTACATTTCCCGAACTGACATACATACAGATGGAGAGCTCATGGTTGTCACATGCACACATGTGGCCTCTTGACCTCCCACTGAACTGGGAACGGTGAAAGCACGCGCGGTCACCAAACTGTAATTATGCTGGTATCAAACTCCACCCACATAGCTAGAGAACCTTCCTGATTGGTCACTAACTTTGATCAGCTCATTGCAGGGTGTGTCTTGGGTGTGAGTGTTACACACTTCCACATAATTTCATATGGCAATGATACATGCAGGGAGCTCTCTCCCTGACCATGTGTAAACATTTCATTGCAAAGGCATATATAAACACGTCACAGATCAAGCTATCTTCACAGCGTAACTTTGCAAGGTTAATCATGATATCAGATTCAGATGAGGAATAATAAGACATTTTTTATGTTGTTTATTACTGGTCTCTGTTTATCAGGATGACCCAATTTGTGCCATAGTCCGGCTCGGAATGCTCAGCCCGACAGTCTGAAGACCAGCAGGCGTTCTGAGCTACATCACTATTACAAATACTGTATTTTCACTTTTTCAGATTATTGTTAAACGAAACCGCCCGAATACTTTTAACGGTTAAACGTTTAGCACAAAAACCGTAATGACTCAGGCTTAGTATGTATGTTATTACCAAAGAAGAAAAAAAGCCAGTCAGTCACTCAATGGTGTCTGACAGGGAAGTCTAGCAAGTAAACAGGTTTCCTTGCATAATTTGAATATTAGGACACTGCTAACGTTTAAATTTCACAGATAGGACATACATAACATATTCATAACTCCTGGGTAGAGTGCGGAAAATGTAGATTAATGTCTTGCCAAAGGACATTAGTGCTGCAACAGGGATTTGAACCCTATATAACTTCACACAGGCACATTGCAGATTCTGTACCCAAGCTTTACCAATCAGTTTAATACCAGCTTTACACAAATCATGATCATTCTTAGAGCATCTATTACTTTAAAAGCTCCATGT
The DNA here is from genome assembly GCA_035222895.1 of Strongylocentrotus droebachiensis. Lineage (NCBI taxonomy): Eukaryota > Metazoa > Echinodermata > Echinoidea > Camarodonta > Strongylocentrotidae > Strongylocentrotus > Strongylocentrotus droebachiensis. The sequence goes on from JAVYIG010008525.1 coordinate 29,388, forward strand.
ATCTGACTGAATAATTTGGAAAGTCTTTTTTTAATGTCAATTAAGTCATTTTTTTTTGTTCACATTTTTATAGATTATTATTAAGAATTATGTTTTTAAACTTTGGTAATTGAACAAAGAAATATGTGTACGGTATATAAAATCCTAAGGCTACCAAACTTAGAAATGTATCTCTTGCACCCATATTGTTTGTATATTTTTAAAACCATTTTTGTGAAATTGAAGGAGAAGAAAGAAATACTTGTCATACACGCACATATGTATTTGAATTGATTGATGGATGAAAACCAATGTGTTATTCTTTCAGACCAATAGCATTGATACAACAGAGACACATGGAAGCTCTTCTACGCTGCCGTCTTCCAGCTCCCAGCCGTCTGTTTCACCGAACCAAAAGTCTCACTCATCATCAGTGAGTAGTGGATCTGTGGATAAGAGTAAATACGTATCTCCACCTCCGGCTTCATCGGGGGATCCAGCAAGCTTGCCAGGCACAGCAACAAATCCACTTGAAGCTACCCAGGTAACTATCGTATAATGCATACATTTTCAGGAGGACAAGAGGGGGTACTTAATAGATTCAGGATATATCCTGAATGGTGAATATGCTTTTATGTAATTGATAGTTTTCAGCAATCCTTAGTTTTGGGAAGTATAGTTTATATGTGCTTACTTTTATTGTGGAAACATATGCTCTTATCAGTCCTTTGAGATGTAATTTTATTAATATTTTACTGGTATGATCAAAGTATATGTGAGTACTTCACATTCAAATCTTCTGAAATTCCCATAAATCATGACTTCTTAATCCTTGAAATTGCAATTTATAGTGAGAGGTTTGATGCTTAGTTATCTTAGCTTTTAGATGGTATTATGGTGCATTAAATTTCTTCTTCTGGGACCCGTTTCACAAAGCCTTTTTTCAATGACAAATGACAAAAATCAGTGACAAATCTGTTGATAACCAATCAGAAACAAGGATTTCAGTAGCTTATAACAAAAACTGTCATTTGTCACTGAAGACAAGTTTTGTGAAATGCCCCCAGATGATGATAAATAAGCATCCATCTGTTTCTGTGGTCAATTTGTAGGAGAAGACGGTGCCATCGGGACTGCTGCCATCCGTTCCTAAAGAGATAGTTCCTGTAGATCTCCCGGTCGGTATGAGGGTTGAGGTGGTGGTTAGTGAAGTGGTGTCGCCCTCTATCTTCTGGATTCAACCAACACAATCTAGGATTGAAGCTCTGATGGAAGAGATCCGGTGAGATGTCAAGATTCATCGGAATCCAGTTTTGCTCATAGTTGCTACTCAGCATTCAAATTCACTCATATTTTGATCACTTCTTACTGGAACTGTTGAACATTTTCAAGTCTTTTCTTATGGTTGAATAGTACACCAATTCATTTCAGAATGTCAAAATAAGGAAAGATGAATGAGATTATGTCAAGCTAAGCAACTCTTATAAAGATATATTTCATTTACCCATTTGCCCAATGGATATAGAACTTTTTTTATATTTGTGTGTTTATTAAATTTTCAATCATATAAAAATTACATATTTACAAGTCATTGGTAATAATTAGACAAACAAACAAAAAAACAATATGTATAAGAACAAATAACAATACTGAAAGGACAAGAAAGTTATACAAAACCATTACAGTAAATTAGAACTTGATAAATGAATTGATTATCTGATTTCAACACCCATCTTTCAGGAAATATTACAGTAGTGTCGTGAAGCTGCCACCCCTTCAACCTAAGGTTGGAATGTACTGCTGCGCTTGCTTTACGAACGACGACTGCTGGTATCGAGCACGCATCATAGGTTTGTAAGATAGATAGCTTCTCTTCAGCTTAATCTCAATCCTCCCTGCTCCATACTCCTTAATCCATCCTTGTCCTCATCAGCTCGAGTTTGCCAAATATCCCTCTATTTTCAAACTCAAGATATTATACCAAAGCTCGACATTGTGTCTTCACCACAAAACTAGCTCGGACGGGCGCAAATTAACCTGCTATTTCCCAAATCTTCTGAGGATATTTTCTCGACCAAATATCCCGCTATTTGCAACTGCAGGCTTATGAAGATGCAAATTAATTGGTTATAGTTAAAATAGCGGGTTATTTCGCAAGCTGGAGCTGATGAAGACAGTCCTCATAGGTATATAAGTAGGATAAATAAAGTACATTAATGATGAATTGACAACTTTAAGTGGTTGTGGTTTTTTTTTCTTGAAAAGGTAGTAATTTTAACACCCCCTCCCCTTGTTTGTATAAAACCTAGATAAACATGTGTTAAATGAAGTGAACAGGTAATAACTTTATAGATCTTCTCCTCATTCCCAACACAAACAATAAAGCTTTATTCACACATGATGCCTCTAAAGTGTGCTTCACATCTCTGTACCTTAGAACACAGATCAAATGTATGCTTTGCTGCCTTTGTTGTACACAATTACTATTTTCACTTCCATAAACAAATATCTGCCACAGATTACTCCATCATGTATGAATGATGCTTTAGAACATTGCATGATTTATCTGAAAGAGATAACATTCTTCTTGATTTTTCCTCTCTAGCCATACACCTAAGTCCTACTTCAGTCTTGGAAGGAGTTGGTGTACATGTAGATGTGATTTACATTGATTACGGTAACAGGGAGCGCATCCCAGACTCCCGTCTCCGCCCTCTTCATCCTCGCTTCATGAGTGACTCCGCCCAGGCAGTCTGCTGCAAGCTAGCTAGAGTAAGTTAAAGTTATCACTTAAAATTAGCTTATCAGGCTTGATAATTACCAGATTTAAATCGGTTTCCCAATTTTTTTATTATTTTCCTGATTTTTTTTTTTTTCCCGATTTTACCCTTTTTCCCTTATTTTCCCATTTTCCCAATTTTTTCCCCCCAATTTTCTATCTCAAAAGGGGGGGAGGGGTATTTTGTTTGATGCCATTTTTTTTTCCTGAATCATTTTTTTATATTTATTTACTCAAGGTGGTTGGGGGAAAATAAAAACTTTTTTTTTTGTAGTGCTCACTATCACCCCTGTATTCGCTCATGCATTATGCATTTTAGAAGCCATCTGGAATAAGCTGGAATGTTTGTTATTTGCTATGGATCGCTAAAGACCAGTTATTTCATATATCTATATATTCCATATACCTATACAATTTGATTTGTTTATATGGTTCTGTGTCTTTAAACATGTACCTCTCTTGCTCCCCACCCCCTTCCTGAGGAAATTGGAATTAAAAAAACCAAACTATTAACCTATTAGCTGTGGCTTACCTTTTGAGTGTGAGGTGTGTTGTCTTTCAGTCTAACTGATATTTCTTGTGTCCGACATAGAAAGCAATATTGCAGTTACCTTGTAAATAACAAAGTGTGCATTCTTGTGGACAATGGGCGATGGCATAGAGAGCAGGCCTGATAATTACCCGATTTAAATCAGTTTCCCAATTTTATTTTATTTTCTGATTTTACCCTTATTTTCCTGATTTTACCCTTATTTTCCCTATTTTTCCCTATTTTTTCCCAATTTTCTTACTCAAAAGGGGGGAATGTTCTTAGATGCCATTTTTTTCCCCTGGATCCTGTTTTAAATTTGTTTACTCAAGGGGACGGTGGTCAGGGGGAAAAAAAACCTTAGTGCTCACTATCACCCGTGAGAAAGTGACCTTGATATGGTGTAATAATGTTCAGATCCATTGATTTGATTTCACCAGAAAATTGTTTCAAGAACGGAAGGTGTTTTCCAGCTGGCGTTAATGAGCACCAATATAAAATCGCTTCTTGCAAGTGATGCGGGCAAAATAATCTTCTTGAGCAATGAAAGCGTAGGTATTTTGCTATACATGTTCTTTGGTCCACTGGAAATGGTTCTTGGAAGAAAAAAACGGGGTGGGGGGGGGGGTGGGTGCTTCATGCTACGATTGGACATGTTTCACTTTAGTGTACGCACGTTACTAGGATTTCATGTTTATTTTGGAGCATTTTACTATCAGCACTTGGCTCATATTGCCCCATTTTCTTTTTGTATCTTGTAAATTTGTGATGATGAATCACATTCCTTTTAATAGGACTTTGGAAGTAAATCTAGGTTTTGCTGACATTTTGAGAACAGTGAATTTTAGTATGTTTTGTTTTGGGATTTACTGCTATATAATTTGCCCTGGTTGCAAAATACCCATTTTCATTATGTGAATAAAATATGTCTCTACTTCTGTTGCAATAGTCTTCTTTCACCATGGTAACCTGATAAACATTAAAACAATTCTGACCAAATTTGGTTCCACTATGGATTGGCAAGGAAGGATGAAATAAATATGATAGACTTGGGGTTCTTACAGTAAAAGTTAAGATTCTCTAAAGTTTTTTTTACGTTAAGCCTAGTCTCTTAGATGAGACTTAACCCTATGTTAACTGGGGGGGGGGGGGGGGTCAATTTGACCCCGCTCCCTGTAGAAATTTCGCGACTACTCCGAAACCGCGGCAGATATAAAAAAAATCCTTTCACAACTTTTTTCTTTTGAGTCTTACGCATCTTTTAAAACTATTTTTTTTTTTAAATCGGACGTATAGTTACAAAGTCATGTGACCTTTTGTCTTCGCATGTCAGCCCGAAAATCGCTCATTTTTGTGATTTGTGTACAAAACATATGGAAATGTCATTTTTCCTAAAAAGAGATAAAACATTGATGATTTAGTCTTGTTTAAAGTTAAGGTGTTTGTTTTGGGGTCAAAATAGTTGGATTGTAGTTACAAATGAAATAAAACAACAAAAACAACAAAAACAATAAAATACATAAGTTAAAAAAACAATGAAATACAATGTTTTGTGTTGTATTATTATTCCAAATGGTCTAACAAATATATGTAGTGAAAAAGAATGCTTAAATATGAATAATGTATGATTGATGGGCAAAAATGTGAATTTTATTACCTTATTTGCATAAATTACGATAAATATGCAAATGAGTGCATTTTTCAAAAAATTGAAATTACCATAGTATTCTATACACTTGACTTGACATGTATGCAAATTTTCGCGGCGATCGGCAGTGAAACGGCTGAGATCTTAGGGGGGGGGGGGGGGGGGGGTCAAATTGACCCCCCCCCCCCCCCAAGTAAAAACCTGGTTTGAAATAGCCCAGTTAAAATAGGGTTAAAACATTAAGGTTCTTGGTCTGCTCACTTACCACAGTGCCATTATAATAATTTACCCAAGTCTTTGACATCCAAGATAGATTAAGAATCCACTTTTCAAGGAAATGAGCATATCAATTTCTCTACCTCATGGTCCGTTAGAAAATAATTATGCAGGTGTTAAATCTCCCCCTCCTACTTTCTCATTCATCTTTAGAGTCTTCTTGTCATATACATACATATCAATATTTATATAGCGCCTTTACATGAACATGCTCAAGGCGCTTTACATTAATAAATAAAACAGAATAATTATTTTGCTCTCCAAGGGCACACATGTATTCTACCTTTTGAATTCTTCCATTTTCCTTTAAATTTTCTCTTTTGGGTGTTTGGATAACAGCATGAAGCTAACATACCATAGCAACTTGACTTGGAAACTACCTATTAATATTTATATCTGCTGTTGAATAACATTTTACGATGTTAGCTCTACTCACCAGTTAATATGGTTGATGTGTTCCTATGCAGACATTTATTATGGGTTTCAGTGTTCAATGATTTCAAATGCATGACATCTTAGTCTTTTTAAAACCGAGTAGCTTAAAAAAACAAAACATTCAGGACAAATGAGATTTTATGTAATACATAATTTCATATGAATTTCATTTAAATACTAATCATTCCTATAAAACCCCTATTTGATAAATGAGGCTTAGAATTTTCTAAACAGATAAGACTACATTAGATCACCAAGCATCAGCCTAGATTTGTCCCGGACAGGTTTTTCCTGTCAATAAGTATTGCGAAGCCAATGTACAAAAGCTCATTTAGGATTTTTTTAAAACACCATTATAGGTAACAAAGAGTTATAACTTGAAACACCCATGACATTATTTCTTTGTATTGATAATGGGTAAAATATTTGAGCAGAACCCATAATAAAAGTGTTGCATGGCATAAAAGTTGAGCTTTATTGTGCAATTAGCATGGACATTATCTTGGATAACCCTTGTTCTAGCTCAAAAAGTACACAACTTGCAAAGAGAGACAGAGATAGTGAAGGTCATTTTCCAGTGGACCAAACCTGTATTACTAACATCACAATTTTCCAAGTCAGTTACAATGTTCTTAACATTTGTTCTCGCATGCTGAAATGTGTTCCTGTATTACTTCTAACTACCTCGAAATGTTGCTGCATGTTTGAAGGTTTTATGATCTATTTAATGTGTTCTTTGTTGTGTTCCTTTGGTTTGCATTGCCTCAAAGCGCACACCTTTATTATCCTTATTCATTCTTTATTGAAAAGGAAACAGGAACAATTTTGCCAATATTTTCAATATACTACAGTCAAACCTGCTTTAGTGACCACATTGTTTATTTCCCTTTAAAATGTTTTCTCATTGAAACATGTACCAAAGAAACCAGTCTACTAATACCACTTTTTGTGTTTCACTCGGTTGGGTGCTATAGACAGGTTTGAATGTACAAGTGAAGCAACAGTCCTTATAAATGTGATCAGTAGTCAGAATATTTTCCCCCTTCATATTTTGACTTTAATCATGTCCTCCTTTCCCATTTCTTCTCTTTTCCCCCATTTATTAGAAATGTTAGGGCCTACTCATGTCTTCCTTACATTTGTATTCCATTTTGTGCATGTTTTCTTGTGCCTTGCAGCTAGATGTTGTTAAATTATATCAGCAAATATATCTCATAACTTACGTTCCATATTCAAATTTAGATTATTGGAAAGCTTTATTGCATGATTTACTTAAAAGAATAATCAGGTTATCTCCCTAATATTCAGAATACATACAGAATTTTCTCAATACAAAGTCATTGAATGTGTGCATCGTTTGTTTAAAGAGAAGGTTGAGTTCTGGAGAGAGGTGAAAAATAATTTGTGAGCGTTATCATTGTTATTATGCAAGTGTGGAAGAACATCAGAGAAAAAAATGTTCCCTGAAAAGCATGTCGCTCCAAATGCCTTTATATTCTAAATATGACAAGTAACAACTTAAAAATGAGGCCCGATCTGTATGCCACATATTTGTGTAGTCCCATATGCATCTTTCTGCGTACAGTGCTTACTTTTACCAAGACTAGTCCTTATCATTTTGATGATTCCAGAACCTTGCAGTACACACCAATACTTATATGCTACATGATCATTTTTTTTAATCGTTTCAACACCGTTTCTTTCACAATGCAATCGCATGACCAGAACTCAACTTTATCTTTAAGTACAGATGCCATTGATTCCATTTCTTACCTATTTAATAATTAATATATTTTCAAGAAGGTATGTATCTCAATCTCAATCAAAAGTAATGTTGTGTTTACTGGAGGAGTCACCATTTTGTTAAAATTTGGATTCTATTTTCTCATTCAGGTCAAGCCGACAGGGAAGGGGGTTAGCCACTGGACTACCGATGAAACAGAGTTCTTCACCCAATTGACGTTTGGACGTAAACTGACAGCCATAGTGGTTCGCCAGCCAGGCAGTAGTACCAGCAGCTTTGATCTACCGGCAGTGGACTTACTGTTTGATCACTACATCAATGAGAAGGAAACTGGACTAGTAAGGAATCGCTTTGTCACAATTGTTTTATTTTTTGTTAGCTGCTCGAGCAGAGGCCTCTATGACTGGTTTTCATCTTCTAGTATTCATTATTCTTTAGATTTGCTTGTGAAAACATGAAAGACAGCAAATGTAAATCTTTGAAATAAATCAGAGTTGTAGTATAGAACTTTCCCTGTTTACATAATGGTTTAAAATGTTAATATATCAATGGTGATTTGAAAGTGGAAGAATTAGAAGTCAAGAAATAATCAACAAGGACTTTTACTATCAGTATAAAGAGTGATCCAAATTTGCAGTGGGTTAAAGTTTCGATATTAAAGCTAAACGGTTCATGCTTTAATTGGTTTCGATTGGGGTTTTGTTACATTTAGGATTAGGTTCACGTTGAGTTAGGTTAGTGTTTAGTCCAGGGTTATATGTAAAAGTTCTTTGAATGTTAGACATTGACTGGGAGCAATGAAGCTGGTGCATATGACATACAATAAGTGGGACTCCCATTCCTTATTTGTTCCCTTTGTGGGACCATTTTATCTGTTGGTGATTCTAGTTGAAAATATTAATAATAATAATAATTATAGTGGGTTCTTGTATAGCACTCATGTTTGTCAGTTTTGACACTCCTGGCACTCCACAATTATTACCGCGGCTTTAGCACGGCTGCCATGATGGGGCTCTAGCATTTCCAGGAATGAATTCCTGCCAGTTACCCATTTACCTCGCCTGGGTGGAGTGTGGCAAATGGAAGATTTATGTTTTGCCACTTTGTTTTTCAAGCACTTTTTTCATAAGGGGACTATCTCAACAAGACCACCTTGATTCCATGTATAATGATTTGCATCGGTGCTGTATTTCTGATTTGTATGTGTATATGCTTTTATCAGAATTATTGAAATAAAAATGTACTTGAACTTGAAAAAAAAAATTGATCTTTCTTTTTTTATTACCAGGTGGATGTAAGCAAGTTGATGGTTAGTAAGAAGCGTGCATTACCAGACGATCAGTGTTCCACCACAGATTCCTACTACTCCCAGACAACACACACCACAGACAGTGATGTCTGCCAATCACCAAATGTTGCTGCCGCCACAGGTAAGATGAAGGAAGAGTTTGTACAAATACGCAGTTGTAAATTAGAAAAATTGATAATTGGTACATTATTAAAGATGTTTGCAAATGAGCCATTGTAGAATGGTGACTTGGTCATGAAAGCAATTTTTTCTTTAGTCCATACATGAGTATATGATAAATGGAAAAAGTGGGGTTTCCATTGAAGGAAGTATGTCCCATTTGCAGCCAACATCAAATTATGTCGAACTATGCAGTGTCCTAATATTCATATTATGCAAGGAAATCTGTTTACTTTCTAGACTTCACTGTCAGACACTATTGAGTGCCTGACTCAATACAGAAAAGGATACATGAGCATTTGTCTACGTCAATAACCCACTTCGTTTAATGGCCAAAATTAAACTGATTAAATCTTTGCGCAGCACTAAACGTACGACCAATCGGTACAAGATATTACTATATGGATTGCAATCACTAAAGCCGATTTGATTGAACAACTAATGGTTGTTATTTCCCCACTTACAGACATTTTCAAGTCCTTTCGTTTTGAGGGAAGTTCTAAATTAGTATTATCTTTCAGATGTCGTTGGAATTTAACCTCATCATATTTTAAACATAATAGTTAGTAGTTCTAATTTGCACCAAATGCAAATCTCATGAAAGCCACTGTGGAGTTCATTTAATTGGAATTTTCATGTGGCTATGACATCCTGAAAGAGGCCAGTTGGCTTGATAGAAGACAAGTAATTGATTGATGGTCTTTATTCCCTGGCTGACTATGTATAGTTAAGGATAAAAGTAATGTTTTTTTTAATGTAAGAAGATTGGACATCTGTAGTGGTGTATGCTTAATGAAATATAACCGTCCCAACATATTAAATGAAGACTGTCCTGCTAATAGAGTCTTGATTGAGTATAGGTGTATTGAAGTGGTGATTATGTCATGCAAATGAAAAATATAAAGAGTTTATAATGTTTTTACCATCTTTAATTTTTCTGAAGATGTCTCTCAGTCTGTGACACTTACTCCATCACAAGAACAAGGCAAGGACCAGGGACATGAAGCAGGACAGCAAGAAAGAAAAGAAAGCGGATCGTCTAGTGGTAAAAAGAAGAAGAAGAAGAAGACCAAGAGATCCAAGAGACACCATGATCCTGAGCTATCAACAGAAGACACTGATGTTCCATACGAAGAGGGCAGAGATGCTAGACAACTTGCCAAGGAGGAGCTGAGGAAGGAGAGTAGTACCTCCGATACACCTGTCTATGAGAGCGAGTACACCACGGAGAAGAGGGTTCCAGGTCTTTGCAGGACACCCGAGACCAGCTGTACTGATTCACCCGCAGGAAAGGCATCATCGGTTGTCATGACAAAAGGACAGACAACTCCCCTTGGACACCATGATAATGTGATGGATGGAGGGACACAGGAGATTGAGAAGGACAGTCACGATCAGCAGGTTAGCTGCGGGTCAGAGAGTGCAAGGAGCAATAGCCCTAATTCTACCAGCGGTGTGTCCTCAGCTAGGAGTTTAACCTTTGTGCCTCAGAAGAACCTCAGCGACACTTCCAGACCCGGTCTTATCACTCTCAATAAGCTGCAAGGAGAATCCAATATCCCCAGCTCTAAGCAAATGAACATTAAAAAAGGAAATGACAAACCATTAGTAGTTGAAACAGCCAAAGATCACAGCAATAAGACAGCAATGTGCATAGCTTCTTCTGCTGAAAATGACCATCTCACAGACCTAACCGATCAGTTCTTTACATGCGCTGAAGATGCGAGTGAGGCAGACAGCACGGATCGAGAAGTCGCCAAACCAAAGTCCGACGGTCATCCGCAATCGTCCCCTGCCATCTCCAAGGTGGATGTTATTGGTCAGAAGTATGTACCACAGAGAACTCTGCGAGATGGAGAGCAGATCCAGTTTGCCATGTCTCACGTTGTTTCTCCTCTAGATTTCTACATCCATCTTATCACACCAGATGCCCAGAAGATGGACTACCTGCTTGATGAACTCAACTCGGTCTACTCGGACATAGAGAGTGCGGGTGTTTACAGACCACCCATCTCCTGGCTGTCAATCAGAGCCGTCTGTTGTGGCAAGTTTGGTGAGGACAACAGGTGGTACAGAGGTGTGGTGAAGGACATCAAGGGTGTGAGGGGAGTAGACGATGGAAGACATGGACTGGTCAAGTATGTAGACTTTGGTAATGAGGAATGGATTCCAGAAAGCGCGTTGTATCCTCTAGAGAATTACTTCTGCAGCCTTGCTCCTCTGGCTTTCAAGTGTGGACTGGCAAGGATTAACCCTCCAATGACTGATGGAACGGAACAGACCAGCAAAGACAACAAAGGTAATGGCTCAAGATGTAGTTCCAAGATTCTCGTTTTATTGTCCATAATAATACAGAAATTTGTTTCCTATTGGTGTTACATCCAATACAAATATAGGTATAAACATGATTTTGCCTGCTGAGAGCTGAAAGGGAATTAAAGCCCCACTGCACTACTTACAGCTACTTGCGCCCTCTTTATAGCAAACAAGGCCTAATTGGTGACCGCTGGTCCCCCATGATCCACTTTTTCTTATGTTAATTGAGAGCTAATTTAATGATATAACCACCTGTCAGTGACCTTGCAGGGTGGTCTAATCCTTCCTGTAAACTAGTACAGATGGGGCTTTAAAGGAAAGTCATGTGTAAATGTTGTTGTTTTTATTGGAATGACTTTTTGTAGATGAGAGTTCTACCGACTGTGCATCTGATGAAGAGACTTCGGCAAAGATACATACAACTTTCTCAAGTTAGCTCATTGATGGCTGACAGATGATGTCACAAGGGGAATGAGATCTGGAGGTTTTTGGGGTGGAGTTTAGCAAGTTTAAAAAACAAATATTTAATCAAATATTTGAACATATATGAAACGAATTCAGAAGTTTACATATCAAAATATGAGATGTATGCAGGACTGCACACCAACAGGAATACACTTGTATTTCGATGTCATGGGCCCTTCAATTCCTTGAAATGCTGGAGCGCTGTGATGGTAGCTGCTGTAGGCTAAAGCCGGGGTAATAATTAGTGCGCCTCAGAATAAAATTTCTAGATAGACTGCGCTATAGAAATGCCTATTATTATTATTTGTCATCATGATGACAGGTATATCTGATGATTTTTGGGATGATTTGATTGTACAGGTACCTCAGCCAAGTGGTCAGAGGATTGCAAACGATCCCTGATTGATATGAGTGAGTTTGAGAAGCTGCTTACTGGACGGGTGATTCATGTAGGAGGAAAACAGAAGTAAGTAATCAAACTGGTCTGAAAGTCTTTATTAATATTTTGTTTTTTTGATGGGAAGTACTCATATTTATGATGTAGATGATTATTATGATAGCAACAGTGAAAACAATATCAACAACAATGATGATAAGATAACAACTAGACTATGTAGAACAGTAGAAGTTATCAAATATTTGGTCCCCTCCCCCCCCCCCCCCTCCTATTCTTGAATGAAATCCATGGTTGCCTGAAAGTGCAACCAGTGTTGATGTGGGAGAGAGTTTTATTCTGGGGTTTTCATAGTCCTTTCCACAGGTGGTCACTTGAAAACTGTTAAGTACTTTATGTTAAATCAGATTGTCAGTTTTGTTTCAGTGTTTATATTGTTGTATTTGGTGCCATATGAATACAAAAAATGTTATTGTTATTTCTGGGTTTTTATGCTCACATATGAAAGCAAATAAACTCTCTTAATGAAACCCCCTGAATGTCTATTACACCAGCTTGAAATTGATTGAACCAATGGTTCACTGTTTGATATTCTGTATAGGGATTGTACATGGCTTGAAGTGAGAGACAACACAGAGGGAGAAGGGGTGTGTCTAAACCAAAGACTTGTTGATCAAGGATTGGCTTCTTCATCTTACTACAAGAAGCAACCTCTTCAGGAACAGGGTAAGTTCTTTTGACTGAGGGTGCGTTTATCATCTTTTGCCTTTCAGAAACAGCATTTCTATACATACATATCGAACCCCACTATAGGAACGTGATTTGCGGGATGCCACGTTTATTTCGGCGTTTATAAAGGCCTTGTCTCTGCTCAACTACTTTGCGCCCTTGACCTGGGGAGCAGAGAGTTGCTCGGAGGTCAACTAGGGCACAGCACATGGCGCACTATTTCTCTGAACCGGAAATTAACCTGGGAAGGTCCGATCTCTCAGAAACATGATTCTGGCTCATTCTCACATTCAAAACGCACTTTTTTTGGCATTTCAATATACCCATATATCTAAAGATGTTTGAAAACAGGCTTGCGTTTATCACCATGCAAATTTGCCTGAAATGCGTTCGAAAACGCTTATTTTAGGCCAGAAAAGGGATGAGAAATGCACCCTAAGCCATGGGCATCAAGTATCTGCTGTTGTTTTGCTGAGGCTGACGGTGCTTCAAGAATAACTGATGTAAATACTTTTGAATGTAGGAATGGAAGTAAGAAGATCTTGTACCTGTCAAGTTCTTGCCTGCACAGCTGATGAAATATTATTTTGCATTTGTTTGTTTAATATCTGACACCCACATTTACCATCTGTGGAAACAGTTCCTTCACAGAATATGAAGAGAGCAAACACATGTAATTCAGCCTCTAGAGGTAATCCAATCTTAAAGGCATCGTTTAACAATGTTAAATATGAGATGCATGGCCCTACGTGTTATCAGTGTCTGTGATATGGTGTAATAATGAAGCCCTAAAAAAGTTGCACTTCAAAATGATCATTAAAGGGATAGATGAGTTCTGTTTTCAGACCGCAAATGCCTTCAAAGTGCATGGTTATTACTCTTATTCTTATGTATGACATTTCTAGTGTCCTTTTAGAACCTAAAATTGCTATGAAGGTAATTTTAGACCCCAAAATGTGTGAAATTTAGCCAATAGGAGCATACCAATTCAGCTCTACTTTAAAAAACACACGGTGAACGTTAATTAATTATTAAATTAAAAATAACAATACATGGGTCAGCTGGTTGTGCATAATATAAGCAACACGAAAATGCCAACAAAAAAGCCAACATCGGCATTGGCTGAAATACGACGTAAAAGCCGTTATTTCGTTTTTTTCAACGGTTTTTTCAAATTTTTCAAAATACCTAATATTTGTGGTGGTACACAAGTATTAGAAATCATTAAATTTCAGCCGTCTCTGAACCGATTTTGATCAAACAAAGATGATTTTGTCATTTAAATATTATGTTCTTTCAAATTTGACACTCAGTTTTTCATTATCTCACAACAAAATTATTTTGTGTAGCGCCCGCTGCAACAGAACTCAACTATCCCTTTAAGTGCTTCAAAAAAGTAAAAATCTTTGAGTGACCGGTTTTACCATACTCATTTCCCCCAATAGAGTGTACTTATAAAAACCGTTGGGAAAACGAAACATGACAGGCGATCGGCTAGTGAAAGTCACGGGATTCCTGACTGACCTAAAGGTTTATAATTATGAATGCAGCATGAGCTAAATCCAGGATTATTTTAGAATCTGAGGCAAAGTTGCCCAATCCCTTTAAATTCTGAATGATTAAGATGATTCCAATTGTCTGTCTGCTAGATGCTATCCAGCACGAACCATCCCCCTCAGACTGCCCTGACCCTAAGGATGAGCCTGAAGGTGGACGAAGGCCAGGGATGACCGACACCACTGAGGGTCCATCCAAGGAAGAGGAAGTGATCATCGATCATTGGAATCCCATGGTACAACACTTCAGCTCAGAGACAAACAGCTATGGAGTAGACATGGATGATCCAGGAGTAGCTACCACTGGAATGAGTGAGGACCCCTTTTCTCCTCTGAGTCGGGCCTGATAATTACCCGATTTAAATCGGCTTCCTAATTATTATTTATTTTTTTATTTTTTTCCCAAATTTTTTTTTCTTCTCACAATTTTTAATTTCTTTTTTTTCTGATTTTATTCCTTTTTTCCTGATTTTCCCCTTATTTTCCCTTTTTTTTCCCAAATCATTTTTTTTTTTTTTCTTAAGGGGAGGGGTGTGGGTTTTTTTAATGCGCACTATCACCCCTTTCTACACTATCTTGTTTGATGTATTGGTAAACCCCTCCTTGGCAAAATTCTCTATTAGTGTTGACAGATTCACTAAACTTGGTATTTTGGCATACATTTTGCAAGACGTGAATTAGTGTTACATGAGCTGGACTTTCACAATTACAGGCCGTATCCATTGAATGCAGGAGTTTAAAGACTAGAAAATTGTGGGCAAAAAATTGCATTGGATGATTTCTTATACATTTACTTTGTCTTTTCATGAATATAACTACTCAGTAAAGTTTTTCAAAACTGAAGTGTCTGGTATTTTTTTTGTAGTTGTGTCTATGTTTGCCCAAAATATACAGTTTGAAAGACTTTAAGTCTGTTTCCATGTCAAATTTGCCCTTCAGCCTAGCAACATTAAGATCCCTAGACTCCAAACTGACTTTGTACAAGGAAAACTGATTTCTACATAAAAATTGATAGTATTTAAGTCTTTTTGTATATCAGTAGATCTGAAATATAAATATTCTTGTCTTCATGATATAAGTAGCATTATGAGCTCACATTCATGAAGTAAATAACTTTTCAGTCAGTATTTTGAAAACGGAATTGTAATCAGCTATTGTTCATTTTGAAGCCACATCAAAACCACAGGAAATTGTGTAGAGTGTTCGCCTGAAGGGAAAACAATCATGTAATACCAGTTGAAAGTGGTATCAGGACCTGTTTCATAAAACTGTTGCAAGCCACTGAAATCATGGCATCTGATCAGAGGCTGAGATCAGAATTTGTCATAGAAATCTGCCATTTGTTATTGATAAGAAGTTTAATGTAACCGGTCCCAGTACCATCTTTATCTAGCATATAGTTTCTTTCTTAAATTGTCCATTACAGAATCTACCATTGAAGGGAGAGTGTGCAAATATTATGCAGCGGGAAGACGTTGCTATAAAGGAGTGACCTGTCCCTTTGAGCACCCAAGGCGTGGTAAGACAAGTTTGGAATGCAAGAGATGCATGAGATAATCAATAACATGCTTTGCTTTGGGTTTTGAAGTTTTTCAAATGCATGTATATATTTTTTATTATTAACCGTGTCAGACATCTGAACAGTGGTTTTACAAAATCATATTACCCTCTCATAAAAAAAGCCTATGGACTTTACGTGTTAAAAAAAACTGTAAATATTGTCTCATATTGACCGCACCGTATTTTGTCATTTTCATTGCGCATCTATTATGCATATGAGAACATGCGCACTTTGCGCGCACTCTATTGTGACGTATTAATCACACCAAATTAGGCACACTGTTTGCAGTGTATCAACAATTTAGTCAAGCACTGGATGCACAGTGCTGGTTTGACAAATATTTTTCAGTTTTTTGAGATTGTCATGGTTGATTTATGTATTTGCTCTAGATGTCTGATTTAGATAACAATAAAAATATTGACTGGCTTAACTTTCGGGAGATACAACATATATTGCCCTCACACGACCCATATTGCCCTCGTCTTTTACTCGGGGCAATATGAGTCTAGTTTGGGTGATATGGTATCTCCCTCAAGGCTAGTTAATATTTTAGAAATATGCTTTGCTTTGGGTTTTGAAGTTTTCAAGTGCATGCCCATGTGTTCTCTGCCCTTTGCCTCCACTTTTGCCTGCACGTGTTGACTAACGTTTACGGTAACTTTATTTTCAAATGCATGCATATATTTCCTTTTATTTTGACTTCCAAGATAATATCCCTGATTAGCTAAAGTTAATTGTGAGATAATTTCACCAAATATTAAAGACAGTAAGACACTGGCAAGGCATGTGCCTATTAGTAGACTACATGTGTAAAAATTATAATTGAGGAAAAAAATGTTGAGATTTTTTGCTTTGAGTCTAGGTATGTAATGAGTGAAGTCAATAAATTTGACACTCTTTTCAGTCACTTCAAGATATCCCCTAAAGATAAGTTTCTTATCTCCTGCTCAAACAAATTTCATAATATGTGATATTTGATATATGTGTTGTGTAGATGACTTCCATCGGCTTTGATCATGATAGCAAGGGTAGTGAAATGGGAAGGTTGTTTGAAAGAAAATTTCCTGTGGGGATGCTGAAAATTTAATTTGGTTTTAAAAAAAAGGGGGGGGGGGGCCTCGGTTATCTTTTTATAGTTTGTTCTTTGTAGATTTTTTTAAACAGTTTTGTTTAGTGAATAACATTTATTTCATGGAGTTATATTCAAAATCTATTAATCGCATGCTACATCTAACTTTTCTTTATACAGCTAGCACATTTGAAGACATTGACCAGCTATCCCCTCCCATCCTGCATGATTGGAATCACTCTACCCAAGACCCTCCCCATGTATTAATGCCCCCTCCTAGGCCCTGGCAAAATCATTCTCCACCCTACCACCAACAATCCCCTCCACCCTTCCCTCAGTCCCCTCCCTCTCACCACCATTTCCCTCCCTTCTATGACCACCCTTCTCCTCATTCCCCTCCCTCCTACCAGCAGTCCCCTCCCTCCCATCATTTCCCCCCTGTCTCCCATTATCTGCCCCCTCCCAGTCATAGGCTTACACGTAGGTCCCTGGACCCCAAACACCTTGATCACTATGACCAACCTTTCATGTCTCCCCCTGACGCGAGCCATTACCTTTTACCTTGTCCACCTGTCTTTCCCAGGGCCCCATCACCCCAAGGGTACCATTCCCAGACCACATCGTCCTGGCTAAACTCATTAAAAGGTCACCTCCCGTACAAATATGATCTACCAGTGTTTCAGTTTGCTAGGGAGAAACCTAGGCATGTTGGGGGCAAGTGGTTTCTGATGCCTTCTAATAATAATAATAACAATTTCCCACCGATGCTTACACCTAGAGATCATGTCTTTCCATCTTATCCACAAGGTGGTCATTGCCGTTCTGGCCCATCATACCATCTTTTCTAGAGAAAGCTAAGATAAGATATTAGGAAAAAAAAAAATTCCTTTCCATTTTGACCTATAATTTTCAAATAACTGTGACATTGTAAAAATGGCTGAATTGCCGTTTGGTCTACAAGCAGGTCGTCTACTACTCAATTAGTCTATTCCCGTATGTTCTATACCCAGTCTGTCTACTATCTAATATGGTCTAATAATCTTTTGGTCTTCTTACCATTTGGTCTAATGGCTATTTATGGTAATATTAATTGCGTCTAATTTCCACATGGTGTAATCTCTGATTAGCCTACTACCTATTTGGTCTACTGTTCATTTAGTCTAATAACCAGTTAGTCTAATTCCTAGTTTGTTTAATGCTCATTTTGTCTACCATTCATAAGGTCTAAAAATCATTTGATGTTTATTAATATCTGTGAGTGAATGATTATTATACCACATGGATAGTAGACAAAGTGGGCATGAGACAAACTGGAAATTAGGCTAAATAGGCAATAGAACAAATGGGTATAAGACTTATTGTAGATTAGACCAAATGGAAATTAGGCCAGAGCTTCATTAGCCTACATGGTCATTAGACCAAATGATAAGTAGACCAAATGATTATAAAACCATGTGGATAGTAGACAGAATGGGTGTAGACCATATGGGAATAGACGGACTACTTGAGGACCAAACAGCAATAAACCTTTAAACATATTTTAGGGTACCAAAGAGATGTAGCTATGTTAAAAAATTGTTTGCAGGAACATGCATACTTCTTTAATGCTTCTTTATGATTTGACTTTAATTGTGGCGCAAAATTAATTTACAAATTTCACTTTTCTAATAAGCGATCATGCCAAACCATGAATTTGATTTGATCTGATAATATACACTTTTTGTGGGTGTTTCGTAAATATTCTGCCTTCAGCCTTGGCAAGAACTGGGGGGGGGGGTACTCAAAACTGTCCTGGATGCAAGCAAGGTAGCACAACTCCCCTCCTAATACTCTGATGGGTTTCTTTTAGCTGTTCTGAGTACCAAAAAGGTTAGACCCCCCCCCCCATACTCCTCTAAAGGGGTCTCTCACAGCAGTCCAGTGTGCCAAATGAGTTGAAAAACGGACCAAAACACCTCTTCAAACCATCTCCCCCTACACCACCCCTCTCCTGTGTTACTCTCCTGGATGCCAGCAGGGTAGCAAGTTTGCAGTTTTGCTCCCAGTCTGGTATCCAGGTAATTGTTTTGTGTTGTGATTTGTGATTTTAACATTTTTTGCATGCTTTCTTTGCTTTGCTTTTTCTATTGCTGTGTAGCCAATAATGCAGCTGAATTGTTTTTGCTTAGTTTCTTGATATTTTTTCTTTTCTTGAACTGACTAAGGTGAATGAGTCGATAAATGCACCCATTAGACATACTAGTAAAATATAACTGTCTTGCTTTGGTGGTGTAATTAAATGCGTTGGAAAATTCATAATGGGATGCTTCAGAAATATCATTTGTATTTACCTTTTATATGTAGCTGTATCTCCTATAGTTGTTAGTGGAACCTGGTCACAAGAGAGGTTTATATTACATTTATCATCGATACTTTACCAAGACTGGGCCAAATTTCTTATTATTTTGATGATTCCAGAACCTTGCAGTACACACCAATACTTATATGCTAGATGATCAACCTTTTCTGATCGATTCCTCACCGTTTCTTTCACAATGCAATCGCATGACCATAACTCGACTTTATCTTTAAACTATGAAATAAATAAGTGCAACATGATTTCATTACAGGGCTTCAAGAGCAGACCGAAGTGTTCTGGTGCAATACATCCGTCAGCTTACCCAAGGCGGGTCACTGGGTAGCCTTAGAGGTCACTGCTGTACATACATCAATCCATTTCTGGGTTCAGCTCCCGTTTGGTCCTAAACCTATAGACCAGGCCCAGAGGGAATGGACCGGTTTGAACCAGGTACCTGAAGAGAGGAAGGAAGATGGCGAAACACTTACAGCTCTTCAAGAATCTATCAAGTATGTCATGAATGTGTTAGAAATTCCTTTATTGCTGTGAGCGCCAAAATCGGCTGCCAGACAGAGCCGAGATAAAAGTTGGAGCGCCTTGAGCACCATGCAAGTGGGATATGTGCGCTATATAAATATCCAATATTATTATTATTACCGTATTTGCCGGCGATAAGGCCGCAGCGCCGCATAGGCCGCACCCCCAACTTTGACATTTCATAGAGGGAAAAAACGGGAAAAAGAGAGAGAAGAAAAAAACAGACCAAATAAAATAATTGTAATGTTCTTGTAGAACACTCTTTTTTTTGTACAAACTGATACCAAATTCATTAATATTCTAATAAATGTACAAGAAGTTTACCTAATGATCTTCATCGATTTTTAAGCTAGTACTGTATTGCACACAGATTTGGTATCCTGCAATACCCCTACCACGATGTGCGGTGTAATCTGGAATTGCGTTTTCAACCTAACCACCTTAGCACCTTCGTACGCTACCTTGCGTTGCGCGGCATCTGCTAGCTCCGTAAGTAACAGTCTGGGTCTATCCCTTCTTTTACTTTTTTGGCGATGCAATGGTATGAACCTAGATCTAGATCTAGCAGCAGATTTTATTAGAAAAATAAGTTATGCTTTTTTGTTGTTGTCTTCATGTCAACTATGCATCATAAAATTGTCGGTAAGTTGTGTGGAGTTATTCTAGAATTGTCCTGTACCATTGTCTAGTCATCCTAGTCCCATATGTTCAAATGGACGTGCTGTTTTGACCGCTGAATTTTGTTGTTGGAGCGGAAAGGCCGCACCCCGACTTTTTGATATTTTTTCTTCCAAAAACACTGCGGCCTTATCGCTGGCAAATACGGTATATTATTGACAGTCAATTGGGAAAACATAGTTGGAAGAATAGTAAAAATTATATTTAAAATGGGTATCTTTAGTGAATGTATTGTTGGTAAATTGAAATGTGTGTAGATGAATAGTCAGTCAATGGTAGTTTCACTCATTAAGTATGAGTTGATTTTGGTATAACATGACATTTCCATAAACTCCAGCTCAAATTTATTCAGGCTAAGCATGTTACAGGGTAAATTGTTTAGAATTTTTATTTGCCAAGATTGAAGCATATTTTCCTAACATTTTATAAAGAACCGCTGCTTTGTCTCTTAGCGAATTTAGAAATGATTTACTCTTTTTAGCTAAGAATATTCTTTGTGGTGACAGAGTCTTCCAAGAGTATTCTCTGTAATAGTTAATTTTTATTTTATTCATCCCTGACAGTGCTATATTCTACAAGAAGTCGTACACACGTCGTGAGGACCTCTCTCTACTGGCGTTAGGAGAGATAGTATGTGCTCAGTTCAGTAAGGATGAGAGCTGGTACAGAGCAAGGGTTGTTGACGTAGATGCAGAGGCCAATACAGTACAGG
Source organism: Strongylocentrotus droebachiensis (assembly GCA_035222895.1). Taxonomy (NCBI): domain Eukaryota; kingdom Metazoa; phylum Echinodermata; class Echinoidea; order Camarodonta; family Strongylocentrotidae; genus Strongylocentrotus; species Strongylocentrotus droebachiensis. The sequence continues at coordinate 50,601 of JAVYIG010008525.1, forward strand.
TAAGAGGACATCGTCTCGGCATAGGTTGGCAGTCTGGGTGGACTTTGACTTTGTTATTGTTACAGCCAATATAATGAGGTTTCCTTTATGATGAATTGCAAGCCTGAACATACTGATACAGCATTTAAAGATGAAGTTGACTTCTGGTCATGCGATTGCATTGTGAAAAAAACATTGTGGAATCTATCAGAAATGGTTGATCATCTGTATACTGCAAGGTTCTGGAATAATCAAAATGATAAGAAATTTGGCCCAGTCTTGGTAAAGTTACAAGCACTGTACACAGAAAGATGTATATGGGACTAGTACACAAACCTGTGGCATAAAAATCAGGCCTCATTTTTAAGCTGTCATGTGTCATATTTAGAATACAGGTATGAAGGCATTTGAAGTGCCATGTTTTTCAGGTAACAAATTTTTATCTGATGTTCTTCCACACTTGCATAATAATAATGATAGCGCTCACAAATTATTTTTCACCTCTTCCCAGAACTCAACCTTCTCTTTAAAAGAGGGATAGATGTAGAAGAGAATTATATATTGAATTTTTTTAGGCAGAAAGTTGGATTCCACCACCTAATACCTTTTTCTTATGTTATGCCCTTTCATTTTCCTTTCTCCTTGAGTCCTTTGGCTTCATTTCTCATGGTTTCCTATCATGTTCCTCTTACTTGTTTTTAATTGGTCTCTCCCCTGCAATATACATTGACCTCGCCTGCCACCCCCTTTCAAAAAGTATGAGAACATCAGTGATAAAATGTCAGCTTTCAATCTCCACTCATCTCTTTCCAACCTCAGAGGCCCAATGGTCTTACCACACTCTCATGTTTTGATTTGTAGGTATTCTACGTAGACTATGGTAACTGTGAATGGTTGGTCAGATCTAAAGTCCGTCCTGCTATGCCTCAGTTTTTTTTCGACCTCAGAGGCCCAATGGTCTTACCACACTTTATTGTTTTGATTTGTAGGTATTCTATGTGGACTATGGTAACTGTGAATGGTTGGTCAGATCTAAAGTTCGTCCTGCTATGCCTCAGTTTCTTCACCTACCGTTCCAAGCTGTAGAATGCTTCTTAGCAGGAATAGAACTCGTCAAACAGACTTCACCCAAGAATCAAGATCTCGACAGGTGAATTTCCTTCATTCTTAAAGTATACTTTGCAACAAAAGAGAGTATCACAATCCGTATTATTGCTAGCAAAATAATGAAGAAAATCACAATAAATTAAAGCATTCATCTCCATGTGATGAAATTCATTCAAATTAAAGCCTTTTTGTCTTTCTATTTAAACAAACAATTTCTCTTTACATTCACTTAATGAAAATGTTTCTGCTTGTAAACTTGTTTTCTTATTTTTATGCAAAATACATTAAACAGTACCTTTGGATTTATGAATAGAAGAAGTATCTTGTCATATCAGCTAACTTTGGGAGTAACGCCAATATGAATGCACTATAAAATCTTTTTATTTTTCTCTAAGGTTTTGTAGAATCAAACATGTTGTATTTGTTAAACCATTGAAATAATCATTTATCTTTCCTTTTTTCCTATTTTTGCAGAAAATTATTTGAAGAGTTGACAATGGACAAGATTCTTGTTGGACATGTGGTTTCAAGGTAAGACTTATTCCTCCTCCCCTCCCCTCCCCCTCCCCTCCCCCCTCCATTAATCAATCAATATATAACGTGGATATGTAAATATTTTGCCCAAGATATATTCTCCCAAAGAGTATTTTCTTTTAAAACATTTTCAGTACATTTATATCATTTTTTGAACGAGTCATTACATTAGTTTGTAGGCTATTTGCTGTTGGGTTCAAAAGAAAACAAATAATGAGTCTTTTGAAGATGTAGATTATAGTCCCTGAGTTCCTTTCTCAGTATAAAGGTATTGTGTGCATTGACTATATTAAACGTAATTGTATTTTTGTTCCGTTTAGTGATGGAGATATCCTTCATGTGGAACTCTACGACACGATCAGCGCCAAACACGTCAACATCGGAGATGCTCTTGTGAATGCTGGCTTTGCAAGGCACACCAACGCTCCCCAGACAGCAGAGAGACGCACCCCTAGGCAAGACACGACTGGATAGTAAACCAATGCCCTGGTGTTTTACTTCTAACATTCGTCTATTTGGCTATCAACTTGGTCTTTCTGTGTTGAGGAATGGAGTTGGGTTTTATTCCTTTAACAGTAATTCATCTTTATACCATTTTATTGTCCCTGGATAAGGGTTGACAGTACATGGTCCATGCTATGCGTCCGGAATTACAGGTTTTAAGGGTTTGCCAGTGCAATTTTTTTTTTTTTAACTCTATTACTTTTTTCAAATTTTCCTGTAAGTCAACCTCATGTCCATGCCGGTTGAATATTAGTTAAACATATTTGCCAAAAGAAAACAGGACATTTCACAAATGACATCAAATTTTTAACATATCGTCTGTTTAGAGACAGAAGGGCATTCAATCATATCATTTCACACAGAGGTGGTGCCCCCTTTGAATCCAAACAGACAATATGTTAAAAAACTAGATTTTGATTACCGGTAGTAATAATCTGCAAGAGAGATTGTGAAAAGGCTGAATATGCCAAATGACCATAGCATCCAGTTGAGTCAACTGAAGATTACTGGGGTTAAGTGTCATATTACCGACGATAGAATAGTTTGGTACGTAGACAAGATTTCATTCTCAGTCTTGATAAACATATGCTGTACATGTATATCAGTGAGGTAAACTTTAGATTAATGTAAGTGAGCTTCAAAGCCAATAGCTGTTATTTCCCATTCTCTTGCCCGAGCCTTGTGTACACCAGAAATATAAATAACAGTAGTGTAGCATATGTATATGCAACCAGTTGTATAAGCATATATTGTTTAGGATTGCCAGAATCTTCCAAAATCAAAACATAGAGATGTTATACTTATGGCAAAATGCTAACACCTTGAGTGCTAAAGTTGTAAATGTATGATTTAATTCTCTTGTAGCTTAGGTAACACCTGGAAATGGAATGGATACCTGAGCTTTTAGATACCCTGTAAAAATAGTTAGTTCAGAGATCTATTTTGTTTTATTAATATGTTTCACATTGCAAAAGTTAACTCGTCGCAGCTGAATTTTGAATTTTATTTGCCAAATGTAATGCATAATGTTTTCCTCAGTATTATAATTTTGTTATTGTTCTTTTGTTCAGCGAGCCATGCTGTTAGAAAGCATTGGTCAGTTGCTTTCAGAGATTTGTGTTCTTGTAAATAAAAAAAGTTTGATGTATGTTATTAGACATGAAATTTCTCATGCCACTAGAGTACTTGCCTATAACTAAGAGTAAGAGGCTGGAAGATACGAGTTGACGATCACTGCCAAAAAGATGTCGTCCATGTTGTATCTTAAGAAGACAAAAGGTAATCAAATGTTGGTTTTATCTTCCCAGGAATTTGTTTAGTGTAAATAGTTGAAAGATAGTTGGATATTTTGCTTGTTTGTTTTTGTTATGTTGGATTATTCCACTATTCCTCTTGAATTGTCAGGTGGTCATTTAATGCACCTGAATCAAGAGGTAAATAAGCTTGATTATGCAATAAGTACCGACCAAGATTAGGTCTTCTGAACTCAACCAAACAAAATGAACCTCTTTACATAGTGGATTGTTCAATGTACAGAGCAAATCAACTTCAGAAAAAACAGGTGTGTGACATTCAGAAATTATACATTTTTGAAGATAATTATGAGCAAGGGCATGTAAGGAATCACGATTACAGTACAGTGTACTGTGATTCAGTGATGGTATCATTCAGATGATATTATATTTTGCTTAGCTAAATATGTTTTAAACGTAATGATATGTATTAGGATACATATTTGATTCTTTTACTTTGAATTCATGTAACATTTGACATGATGCACTGCCTTCCTGAAGTACAATAAGTTTACTGTTTAGAAGTTCATCTTGATTATATTGTAGAAATGTGGTCGGCATTGAGAGCTTTCAATATCACTATGTCTATGAAATTGACATATTTGTATGTATGTTGTTTTTTTTTTTTTTTTTCTTATTACATTTCAAGAAGTTTTGCTGTCTTTGCTCAGTATGATTTTGTTAGCATCATGCACATAAGATCAGTGTATGAAATATCAGTGTTTGGAAAAAAAACAATTGGCATGATATTTTTCAGGAAGCGTCTAATGATTTTGATAATTTGTTTCTCAATTAGGTATTGAAAGTCGATGGTCTCAACTCAAAACAGTTTATTATTGTTTTGATTGTCATTTGTCGTTTAGATGTATCAAGAAATACTCATTTTAACCAACAACTTTGACCAATGCTTGTATTACCTATAAAGTAGCATACCGGTATTGCTTTTCATTTACATGTTGTATGTGAAATATAACTTGGATATGCATTAGATATGCAAGCTGTCTTCCTGAAGATTTAAGACCTTATATAAATGTGTAAGTAAACATTAAGAAATGTTAATTTGTTTAAAATGTCAAATGAAAAGTTGATCTTATTCATTGTTGTTGGTGTTTTTCTATTAATTGTTCATCATGAAAACAATGATCTTTCACATGTACTCTATTTTTATCTTTGTTCAAAAGAGAAAAAAGGCCAAAGTGGTGCTCTTTATTAAATATATTTTGTTAAGTTTCTAATAAAGTGTCATAAATGTTGTACTTCCGTTGTTCATAGCAGTAGGCATTAGTTTAATTTAGATGTGATAAAGAAAACCGAGATGGGAAGTAGTAGGCCTGTAGCCCATATTGTGTTTTAGTGGATGAGTACACTAGATACTTGTGCGATCATAATAACCAAGCAACGTAGATGATTGTTAGATTATATAGAATGGGAGAAGGCGTGGCAGTAGGGACATACCAGATAGTGTCAACATGTGAAGAAGGGAGAGAGATGATGGTGGATAGAGGGGAAAGGATGAGGGGTATTCATTGGATGGGGACAATGAGGAGGGGGAGAGGGGAAGGAAGAGAGATTATACTGGGTAGATGGGTATTAATTGGTGGATGGGGACTATGGGGAGAGGGGGAAAGCTGATGTTGAAGAGAGGGGTATTGATTGGTGGATGGAAGAGAAGGGGGAGAGAGGAGTAGGCAGGAGAGAAGGGGAGAGAGATGATGTCGAATAGCTAGAGGGGAAAGGATAATGGGTATTGATTGGTGGAGGGGGAGAGGAGGGAGGGGAAGGGAGACAGAGAAAGAGAGGTGAATCTCTAGGAAAAAGTTCCTATAGATAGAAACTGATATATACCACGAAGGCGAGGCAAAACATTTTTTGGAATGCACATACATGCAAAGAAAATGTTTTGGGCCTTAAAAATCACCTCTGGATGATTTCTAGGTGAATTGGGTAGGGTATACTACAAAATATGTAGGACTAAGACCCCATTTTCACTCACTTTGCTGGACCGATCTACACTAGACCGATCCACTGGCTGCTCCAGAGGTACGGTTCGTTTAAGCATTGTTCACACTCATCATAATTTTTGCCCTGATGAGACACGTTATTCCATTATAGCACGGGTCATTTTCCCGCGAAGTCAAAATGTATGTCATGTTTTGTTTTGTTTCGATCCCAAAATTACTATTTATTTTTATTATTATCTTTCCCTTTCTTATTCTTTAATTTTACTGTTTTATCGTGACCTTTTCTTTCTATCTTTCCTTATGTTCTTCTTTGTTTTCCCTTCTTTCATCTCTTATGGTATTCTTTCCTTGTAATCATTGTATTTTTGTATTTTTTCTTTCTGTCTTTCACATGCTTTGTTTCTTCCTTCTATAACCTTCTTTTATGTTATCCTTTACTTCTTCCTTCTATAACCTATCCTTAAGTTATCAGTTGATCCTTGCTTCTATCACCTTTTCTTATGTTATTCTTTGTTTTTATCAATCTATTTTTTCTCTTCCCATCTTTTCCCTACGCTATCTTTTGTTTCTTCCTTTTATCACCTTCTCTTATGCTATTCTTTCTTTTTATCATTCTATCATTTTCTCTTTCAGTCTTCCCTTATATCATTCTCTGTTTTTATTCTTGTTCTGTAATCTTTTTCTCCCTTTCATTACTTTCCCGCCAAAACTCACTCACTTCCGGCTGAAGATCGCTGCCTGGCCGATGGTTTGGGTTCACACTGGATGCTAGATCGGTCTGGATCGGTCTAGAGCCAAAGTTCTTTTGCTCCCGTCATAAAATGTCTTGTTTTTCAGCAACGACCTCCTTCTTGTAATTGTGGCCTTTGACAAAGGTCTGAAGTTTTCTTCCTTGAAGTAATAATTGACCTATCCATTATGTTCAGTTGCCAAACTTCGTTCAAACAAGGACATCGTACTCGAACATCTACATGTATGTCTGAATAAATTCGTGAGGAATAACCTGCAATATAGGTCTACACTACTATCATCACCAATCGATGAAAACATGAAATATTAGCCACCAGTATTTTGGAAGGAGCTGAAATGATTTCCTCAGTGGGGGAGCCTGCCCAAACCCCCCCCCCCCCCCCCCCCTTAGCCACCAATTACATGTCGTCATACCTGGCGAGAAACATACATGATGTGCCAATTATCAAGCAGACTCGCTTGCGATGTAGGAATTCAAAACCACTCGTAGTGATAACGACTTGGGGAACGCCCCGATAAAATGTCAAAGGTCGTGGTCCCGACTGCTCCCACTCTGCGATAATGCACCATTGAGGTAATATATACAGAAGCTCAAAGTCTGTACATTTACGGTAGACATGAACAAACTTTTTTTTAATCCTTAAAATATCGAAAACCCATATAACACGATATCTGGGCTTAAGTTGACATTTTGTAATACATATAAAGGAGGAATCGGTCCTCGGTCTGTTCGTTTACTGTTTACCCGAATAACTAGTATCTGGTCATCAAGAAATATTTAAACCGGATACTGATAGGATATGATGTTTGTTTAAAGATGTTAGAGAAAGAATTCCATTCAATTCGTTTTATTAAACCATTTAAAATAAAAAATAGTATACACAAATTAATCATGCGTGTATAAACATTATTGATACAGTGTAAATGGTCAGAGTGCCTCTAGAAGTCAAGGATTGATTGATGGGGCCCCCAATACATATAGAAATATACAAAGAACAAACATGAGATACAAACAACTTAGTTATAAAAAAAACATTTACAACATTGAGCACTAAACATACAGGTAAAGGGAAATAGGAAAAGGCGAAATAAGAAAACGTAGGGAGGAGAGATGAATGTTATACATTCCACTGCCGATCAAATAAAAAATATAACATCTTGGAAATTGTGTCCTCTTTCTAAGAAGTCTGCAGACTCGGATAAAAATAGTCTAAGCCGTACAAATCAAATTCACAAAATAATTATTAATGTGCAATTGTGCATGCTATATTCCGATTACTACTAGTGGATGTAGTTGTTATATTTCCTGTATGTATTTGAACGGTCACTTTTAGGGACGTTCTTGTGGGAGAAATGGAGAATGTTGTCTATAAATTAGGTTATACGCCATATTTTAAAAATCTAGAAATATATAAAATAATAAAACAAACAAACAAAACATAAACAATACAACTTCTCTTTAAAATCCATAATCGGACACGTTATCACAAGTACTAGATGCTTTGCATTCCTTTCACATTGTTAATGTCTAAACAGGAAGAGGCAGGGCAACAACTTTACAACAAAAATATTGGTCTCGTGAAGGAATACGAGACCTTATTTTTCAAGAGTTGAATTAGGTCTCTGTGCCCTAGTTGTTTCATATTCTACCTGAGTTCTAGCAATATAGAGAATATTTGAAATCAAGTCTCAGCCATCCATCCATCTCGTCACACTTTCCATCAATCAGACGGTATGGGGGTGGGGCTTGGGCTTTGATGATGCCACCAAGCTCTGGAATGCGGCGAGTTCACCGGATTTTACTACTCAGGTCGCGGCTGTTTCGGTTACCATGGTAACGATCCGTCGGCACTTGTCGAGGATTTTGTGACGATGCTTGCAGAGGGTGTAATAATTGAATTGTGTGTGTGATTCTTGTACCGTGTATGGGTAGATGAACATGTTAGCCAGTCATCTGTAATAATTATGTTGTTCATGCTTTCCTCGGAGGTCAACATTAAAACCACTAATGTTATCACAATCATCTTTAAATCTATTTCATCAATGTCATGATCATCACCATTATAATCATTATCATCATCATAATCATTATCATTATCATTATCATCTCACCATCATTATATCATTTATCGATTAAATCTAGAATATTTTTGTTAGGCTACTTTTGGCTGACCATGTGCATAGTGGGCACATACGAGTACCCATGGGCTTATAAATTATATGCATAATTAGTTTTTTCTTAATAATAAGGTCTATACAAATATTTATCACGAATACGAAAGAGGTAGAGAACTTGCACCTCTGTCATAGTTTCAATGAACATTCAAGATTCGGATTTTAACATCACTTTGCTGATCATACCATAGACGTACGTCTATGATCATACTTGTACAAAAGTTACCCCGTATAATATTTGATGACATTACTGGGCATTATGAAATTTAAAAAAGAAAGAAACAATGTGGGTTTCTTGATGAAATCATATACATTCTAAAATTATCTTGTTCATGGACTGAATCGGTTGCATTCCAGATGTCCAAAGCGGCATTTACAGGAGTAAATCTGGAAATAGCCTGCCGCACCCACCCCGGTCACCTTGAACCAAGGAGGTCATGACCCCGATTCGTGCGTCATAAAAATACCTGATCTGATTCCACCGCACACCAGACGCAGACGACATCTGTCACCTTACCAAGGTCATGGGAGGTCAATTAAGGTCAGGTCATCAGCTCTAAACTCTTAAAATGTTAACTACCTCGTCTGTCATTAGGTCAGTACTTTATATTGGTCTTATAAATTACAGGTTGAATTCGAGTATTGCCTATTGGGTTTGTCGACGCGATACAGTATGTTGGATTTTCTTAATAAGGCCAAGTTTCGGAGTTAATGTTCGACAGAAGGCCTTTTGCGATGGAGCGTTGTTGATTTGGGAACAGAAGTGGGATTATTTACTATTATTATTTATTATATACCGATACCATTGATATATTGGAATTGTGATGATAATTACGATGGTCACCATCATCAAATTATGATAATATATATTTGTTTAAGATTATCTGTGCGCTTCACATCCGACCCTCCCCTTGAATTCCTCCTCCTACTCATCCTCCTAATTCTCCTCCTCCTCGTCGCCGTCATCATCACCACAACCATCATCGTCACCATCATCATCATAATAATCACCTTCATCATCATCGTCGTTGTCGTCGCCACCATCATCAGTTAGAACATAATCATTTTAAAAAATCAAAACGTATTCACTCGTCGGCCTCGTATTCCTCGCGCCCCCTCTCTTAGTATTTCTCTTCTGATAAATTATAAGAACCATCATCGAAAAATATGCTGCTAATAAAATTATGCCCTCAGAAAGTTCAAATTAGAGAATGGCTTGCATTATCGAAATATTTTCATGTCTATTCTAGCTATTCCCTCATATTCAGGTAATGACCGACTGCAAATCAAAATGCTCAAGAGAAGAAATAAATACTTGATCGGAAGAAATAAATTCTGTTCGCCACCCCAGGGCAAGCTCCTGAGGGAAATTGACATATTCCAAAAGGCCATATTATTACCGGTTTCGAAAGTGAATATCAAATCCGTCGCATATTCGGTGTTCGTTGGAAATTTGTATTTCGCTGCGGACTATAGCCTTGCATACAATGTAGGAGAGAGAGGGGAGTCTCTTCGCAACCGTTTTTGTCTTAACAATGACGAATTCCGCCCCTTTGGTAATTATTTTGATTTATTAATGTTGAATGCCATTAAACAGATGACTGGATGAAAAGGTGAACTCGGGGTGCTCCATATTTTCTGCATTATGTCAGATGATATGAAAACAAAGATTATAGTCACTTCTGGGAGCAAAGGTTTGAATATCATGTGTTGCAATAATGGGATCGTGTGTCAAGGCAAGGAGATCAGGGTTGTACTTGACAAGTTTCTACTTAAAATGAAGTTCGTATTAACGAGTATCCTTAACAATAACCTCGTTAGGATTTATGACTTGGTTAGATCATAAATCACTCACTGAACCAAGGTGACATATCTATACATAATGGTGGCCTGGAATATGATCATGATAAACACGTAAAAATAGACGATTCTGGTGTGTTTGTAGCAGAGGAGCGAGAAAGGTAACAAAATTTGGTCGTTCCCGGGATTAACGCATTTTGTCAGAGCGTCAGAGCAGCGAGCATATCAAAACCAGTACACTACTAACTTGAGATATGAAAGAGGAACATGAAACTGAAAACGATGAGAAAACTAAACTACTATACATTCTTTATTTTTTCTCCTTACTTCCGATGGTTTTTGTTGTTTCAGATACTTAAAATTAATTGCATCTTGCTCTTCGTCGAATCAAATAAAAATAAAAATCTTACAGGATTATTTACATTTCTTACCAAGACAGGTAGCATGCTCTTCTGCAGGGTATGAACAATCATAGAAGTACTTTACGAGAAGGCATGTAAATGACATACAGCTATATTTTACTTTTAGTTTTGTTTCTTGGAATCTATTAAAATGCTCAAGGTACTCACTCGGACGGAACAGCAAATGGGGTGGAAATTATAATGTAACCAGGAGTCATCATCAACACAAACTTGCTTCGGTCACAACTAAACCTTTTTCACATCTACAGTAGTCTATATATTTAACCTATGTCATCTCATTTACAAATTCTTGTAGTGGAAAAGGATCCCATATCTTGCAGTTATTCATCATTCTAGGCTCATAAAACAATGACATTTCACACATTATCTTCACATATTCACTGATATCTTTATTATAAAGCAAAGTGCATAACTTACCAAAATGCTATAACAGTTACTGAAGATAATAACAAAATACGGCAAGGTGCTTACTACATGAAGGCTATAAACACATAAAGAGCACCAATGCAGAATTCAAACGAGTTAGAACAGAGTCTATATAAGTACATTCATTCATTTGAGCTTTGTTACAGCTTAAAACAAAACAAGAGCACAACTTTAGATACAAATGTATAAAATAAAAAAACTGTTTTACATAAGAAACAAACACTGAGGCTTTCAGCATAGGATTATGACCTAGACTTAATTGAAAGTGAAAATTTCATTCAATGTCTACAGAGATCAAACACAATTAATTATCCTTTCATTCTTATCACCATGGTAACATTATGACAGGTAAGCAGCTAGGTGATGGACGGCTTTTTTCATCATCAAAATTCAAAAACAATATTGTGGCATGAGGCTATCTTCAAAATTTGGCAACATTTTTTCTTAGCATGCATCTTCATAAATGGTTGCATTGTTGAATTTTCAAAAGGATGTAAAGTGCAAAAAAATCACCAGTACAAGCATCTCCTGTTCAAATCACAAGAAAAGTTTTTGTCTTCTAATATTCTTAGTACTGTCCTTGATATGGTACTGACTACATGTATGTTTATGTTGTTCAAAGGTGTTTCTCTTCAAACAGGGAGGAGTATTGGCATTGGCATACAGATACCAATTTCAGCAGGAATATTACATGGCAATATGGCAATTGTATCATCTTATACATTATGACATAGAAGAAACTCATACATGTACAATTTTCTTATTTTGAATATGACAAAACTTTTAATACCTCAACATAAAATAAAACGATAATTTAGTTTTCCTCTTAATTTCTAAAAACAAAGCAAAAGCTAACTAAGATAACAAATCGTTTGGCTCACTCATTGCAAACTGCAAAGTCTGGTTTCAGCACAACCTTAAACTTTCATCAGCCTCAATATTGCTTTGCCTTTTATTTTAATACATGAAATTACTTTCATGTTTTCATGTATCAAGCACATTTACACACCCATTTCCGTTAAGCCTCTTTAAGATTAGCAGCAAGTTCATGGTGCAATGAATACTGTACACATTTATGAACTAAAAATCTAAGAAAACATTTAAAAATCACTGTATATCAAAAACTTCACTGCAAGATAAATGTATCCTTTTTCTTATCAATTAAGTGTCGGAAATAGCGTAAGATTATACAATGATCTCTTCTCCTGGAATATTAGAGAATTTAAGGGTTATATAATCGTAGCAAGAATAAAGCTCAGCAAGTCAACATCAATTTGGTTACAAATACTGATAGAGTAAGGCACTTTCTGGTTTGGCAATATTAGGCTTTCTTTCTCGAATACATCTAAATATGAACATTTGGGAACTATACCAAACATTAATTGATCATACACATTCAATATGGGAAGATAAAGAGTGTTCCAATATTGTTCCATTTTTCAAGGAAGTCTACTGGGTTTACCTTTGTTTCAATAAGATAAGAGAAATTTGGAGAATGATGGGAATTGAGCGCTCCAGCAAACAGGACAAACATCTAGTAAATGACTACATTTCTATTCCATATTTTAAACACCTATTCTAATGTGCATGTTTTCTAAGTAAAACAGGGATTTCCCCCTATCATTGCTAGCCATAGCTCATGCTACTGTATCACAGTCATGTTGGCAAGAGAGTTTGGCTAGCTGAGTTGAATACATTTGTAAGATCAACTATTACAACACTCAACAACAAAATTGTGGCTATTAAAAAGCTCATTTCACAGGAGTAATACAAACTATATGGACAAGTAACAAAATGCGCGTCTCACGCAAGCCTCAACCAAGCTCCCATACTTAACTACATTGATTTAGTGAAATGCTATTTATCCATAAATATTACATTCCACTTACAGTAGGCAAGATTTATATTGGTTCCATGGCACATTTGCAGACTATGAATACAATATGTTATAACTCAAAAATACTTTGTAATCAAAGTAGTCAGTGGTAGTGGCAAGGTATGTATTGTCTTTTTTAAGCTTAAAAAGAGGAGAACAAAATCTACTCATTATTAGTAATCTATGTTTTTCTGTATTGTTATCTGTTTAATGCTGGCAAGATGTATCGCTTTGTTGAAATGAAAAGGCAGCTTTTAGATCTCATACTAGACAGTAATATCTATGGTAAAATGAGAATACATGCACTTGAAGATTAAAAAACACAGACAAAATTGTGTTTAGCATGCACATCATACTCTTTTAAATTAAACAATTACAACGGATAACAGTGGATGAAACATAAAACTGTTGATAGAATCACAGGCTGGAAGTTTTTCTACTCTTTACTGTTTATACAATCCTGATCACAAGACACAATACTGTTGTTTGATACAAATACTTCGGTTTGAAATTCTATACTTTGAGTAATAACAAAGTTGAAGTTCTGAACAAAAGAAAATTGTCATCAAACACTTTGCCCATTTTTTTATGGAGCTTCTATCAAAACAGTGGTGTGATGTAACAGTAAATGTTAAAAGCAGCATAAGTACCTATACTATTTATATATCTTGGTTTAATTTTGCTTTACATATTTAAGAAGAAAATAAATTAGTATAACTACATTATTTCATACAATAAAAGTGGGCCGGCCACAAACAAACTTGTCCAAGGCCCAATCAAATTCTTAACTTTACATTTGCACTCATTTGCAAAAAATAGTTTTTTAAAAGACTAAAACATTGATAAACTACAAGTCTATGTTGTTTACAGATCAAAGGTAAAAACGATATTGAGTCACATACTCAACTGTTTATGAAATCTAAAGATAAGTAGTACCATTTTACTATTTCAAAATATTCAACATATCTACAAGAGTAAATACTTACACAGTAAACTACAAGAGTAAGCTATATTTACAGTGACATACGGTACATATGGATATAATGGAAGTTTCTTCTGATAAGGAATGCTAGTACATCATAATACATGGAAAATGAGTAGGAGTCAAGCAAGCCAGGAATACATGAACAGTATCATTTTACTGCTATCACTCAAAGTAAACTCTTTTAAAGTTTTGCACAAATACTTTTCACCAATGCCTGATGATGATAGAAGCCGGGGTTTACAAGTACATGTCCATGTATACACATGATACGACAAAACACTTTAAAACAGGCTGGTCACAGGCTCTGCCACTCTGATCATGTACGTTTAGAATGTTTTGGCTAACTTTGACTATGATTCTATGTCAACAGGGATCAGAATCATCAGATAGTTATAATAATCATTTAAAAGGGAAGAAAAAAGCAGATATGAATACACTATTAACAGAATACAATATATAAATTGCATAACAGAACCCTTGGTAGCCTCAGCCCCTCTCTCTTTCTCTCTCTCTCTCTCTCTCTGATTAATTGTACAGTATTCATATTAGTCTATTAAAGTAACAGAGGCCAATTCGTTTTTTGACGAGGGTACCTATTTACAACTGGTAATATGATCTTTGGATATCTGACATTTTATCTGTAATATATAATACCCTTCACTTGCAAGGTTAGATTTTTTTCCCTTCTTTGTTACGGTGCTTTCATACATCGGGTCATCACATTTAATCATTGTTTTTACTATCTTGCACAAGTTTTGTGTTCCAATTAATATCTCTCATGAATGGTTGAAATTTCAGTGTTTATCCAAACATGTATTTTCTTCCTCTTCTTCTATTTCAAGCTTTATCCCGTCTGCCCTTTTTATTTCCATCTTTTTCCATTTCCTTGTTGATTTTTTGTGTGCGCAATGTTACTCTACTTTGTATATTAATTACTGTAATTTATCTAACCAATTTGCAATGTATTGTCTTTTAATGTACATGTAATGTTTAATCTTTTGTAAATTCAATTTCTTTCAGCCTTTGGCTGTTATTTTGGATGTATGTTTTTTAATCAATAAACCAGTTCAAATAAAATAAAATCACTAAATTTAAGGATTTGGAACTTGTGGGTGTAGTATATCTCATAACTTCATGCATTACAACATACAATCTCACAGGAAGCACAAATTTTGAGAGGTTTCTTTACAGTACAACTTGTTAAATAAAAGATCTAGTACTGAATGCTAGTACCAGGCAAAACTTGGATGTAGCAAGAATCCTCCAACTATGTTTGATCACTGCACTTCAACATGCATCTCTTTTAGATGGTTCTATAACCCCAAAAGTTGAAGGGCCCACGGATTAGAATTGCTTTTATCAGCACATTTTGTTGTTGTTGAAATGCACATATCATGGCAAACTCAAACACAAACATTGCTTTAAAATACTATCATCTCATCATAACACACATTGCTTCAAAAGCCATTTGGGCATCATAACAAATCATTTTTGCTCAAACATCCATATTTCAAACTGATGCCATGAAATTCATCTTTTTACAAATGAGTGTCTTCCACCTCATAATTCATCAATTCTTCTTGAGTAAAGTTATCATACGGTACAATCATATCTGATTCCATCTCTCCCTTTATGCTTGAGAGGTGGTTGCCATTAGACACGTTCTTATCGTTCTCCGCCATGACGGGATTGTCGAATCCCAGCTCCAAGTCGCTGTTCCGCGGAGTATGATTGGTTATGTACTCACCGCTCCTACCTCGTTTTCTATCACAGAGTAGGTAGATGAGACCAACGATGATGATGATGATACTCACTGTAGCTATCACTACCAACGAGATGAAGAGACCAGGGTTGCTTAGGAAACCAATTTCTGGTGGAGGTTTACGAGTTGATTCTTCCGTTGTATCATCATCGTCATCACCATCAACTGGGAGGGTAAAGCTTGGTGATGTTGGTAGGGTGTTTAGAATGAAATCTGGAAGTCCGGCGGTGATGGATGGGGCTTGTGACGGAAGAATCCCAAGCTGTAGGGAAGATAATAAGGACATAAAAAAATGGATATCTCTTTCTCTTTAAAAAAACTTTTAATCTAAATATAATTAAAATCATTCTAAGAAAAATACATGCAAAACACATAAAATACAGCTTTGTTAAAACCTGCCGCGCCGCGCAATTGTCCCCACCTTTCAACAGCTTCTAAGATCAAGTTCGCACAAATCAGACTTTCGCGAGGTTACATCACTCACATGACATTTCATAATCTCATGTCAAGACAAACTTGATTTGTTTTTTAAATCATCATTTAGCCTATATGTCTACATGTATGTAAGTACAAAAAGTCAAAAACATACAACTTTTCAAAAATTGCTCTTACACTACCCATTTTGTGTATTCTAGATGTTTGCTGGAGTTCATGTCTCAAAATATATAAAGATATATTTCTAAAACATAACAATTAGTAATAAATAAAGAAATACAGAAGATCTGTTTTTAAAGAGTACAGAAACAATAAAATACAAAATAATTAATTTGAAATGCATATGTTTGTTGATGATGTTGTATTAGTCAATGTGCTTCTAAAACACTCCAAATAGAAGAAAGGAATATGATGTTGGCAGTGACTGGCATTAAATTTAAAATCAAATTATTAAAAGTTAGCAATTTCATGTACATGTATACACAGAAACATGTTATTATGAAGATCCACCCAATTTTTTTGATAATTTCATACAAGTATCAGCCACTACCTCTAAACAAAGATGAAATCACAACCTCAGAATTTTGAACATAAAAGTGACTATATGTCATACTTACTGCCTCTGTAAAAGCAGTAA
Source organism: Strongylocentrotus droebachiensis (assembly GCA_035222895.1). Lineage (NCBI taxonomy): Eukaryota > Metazoa > Echinodermata > Echinoidea > Camarodonta > Strongylocentrotidae > Strongylocentrotus > Strongylocentrotus droebachiensis. The sequence continues at coordinate 67,246 of JAVYIG010008525.1, forward strand.
TATTGTCCAATGCTCCAAGAACATCACCTAGAGGAACAACTGGCTTTGTCGAACCTGAAGAGTGAAGAGAAAGAAACATCATAGAAGTTAAACATTTAAAGGGAAATCAAACCTTGATAGCAAACTATTCTAGAAGAAAGCACAAACATCAGAGAAGTAGACTGGTGAAGGTTTGAATGAACTCGTACAAATATATGAATTTAATTTTTTTTTTAATCATTGTAAATGTAGGTATGGGCTCTTTCAAATTGGCTTAAAGGCAAAGACCAGTATTTGAAACTTCCCAATTTCAAAAAAATGAAATGAAGCTCTTATTACCAATCATGTGAAAGAAATAAGAATATGTTTTGACTAATACATGATGATACAAATTTTGCCGGGGAAACCGCCTACTTCTTGATATATTTGGTAAATTAGTTTATCTATTGTTATGTGATAGATAAAAAGCATGTGTCGCGCACGTGTGCATAGTCCCATATACATCTTTCTGTGTACAGTGCTTGTAACTTTACCAAGACTGGGCCAAATTTCTTATCATTTTGATGATTCCAGAACCTTGCAGTACACACCAATACTTATATGCTAGATGATCAACCTTTTCTGATCGATTCCACAACGTTTCTTTCACAATGCAATCGCATGACCAGAACTGATCTTTATCTTTAATAGGTAATGTCTCTGTGATGTAGTGTCAGACAACTTTGCCACTTGTTCCGACACACATAATTACTACAATTTGAATTTTTCAAAAAATGTATGACTCATGAGGGTCTATTCTTTAATTTTCTTTAGAGGACCTATAACGATATGTTATCCATAATATGTTTTGAGTAATGCCTCAGGGGAGAAGGCACTTAGGAAGAACACAGAAACTAATAATATTTTTGTACCACAAACGGGGAGAGTTACTACAGTACGTCATAATCCACTGACAAAACTGCCAATTTGAGATTCGCATAGACTTTATAGTGATAACATATTTCAAACATTCATAACTTTTTTTTATCATTGTTCTGATTTGAGTTAAAAAAATTGCCATTCAGTTCATCTTATTTCTACTTTCATGCAAATGAACATATTAAAAGGGTAGGATTGCCCTTCAGAGGCCCTGTTGAGAGCCAAAAGGGCATTAACTTTGTCAAAATTGTTTGGTTTAACACCCTTCTGGCCCTCAGCAGATGATAGCACATCAAGAATCATGTAGGGCTATAATATGTAGAGCTCCTCAGCTCATGAGATCAAACACATTGCAATAAAATCAAGATATCTCTAAATATTGAAGAAACATTTATGCTAGGTACCGTCAACCAAGCATAAAAACAGATTAAAAAGAAAAGCAAATACATGTACATGTCTGAGCTAATAGAAACCAAAACATAAGGGCCGCTTGCAATGAAGCTGAAGGTTAATGCTAAATATATTACTCATTGTGGATGTAGTATCGAATGTAATATCGCTAGTGACATTCGTTTGTCTCGCAATGTCTCGCAATGTATGGTCAACAAAGGATCTAAAAGATCACAACGTTTCGTGAGCCACTGCAACACTTCGTCAGGTGATGTTTTATACGTGTACATTAGATTTTATCACCTGACGGAGTGTTGCAGTGGCGCATGAAACTTAATGATCTTTTAGACCCCTTGTTGACCATCATACATTGCAAGACAAATGAATATCACTAGCGATATTATTTTTGATAAGTTGAAGGTTGGAAGCAAATGAAGGAGCCGAGAGTGTACTGGTTAATTATTTTATCAGATCCCCAATGTCAAGCCAAAGGGTAATCAACCACCGCTCTTGGAATGCCAGACATGATGATGATGATGATGATGACAGATGCATTTGCTGTTTGCTACTGCTTCTAAATCGAAGTCCAGTCCCACTCTACATGTCTATCAGGAGGTCTGGTAACTCCCTAATATCAAATTACTATCAATAATAACCATAAAAGTCAAAGTACTTTTTAACATTATTTTGGCTACCCATCTCATTCGTTTTTAAATATGTTTTACTTTCAACATATTTTTTTACAAGTCCTGTGGAGTGTAAAATGTCCGTTCCATACTGCAAATTGAGAAAGGAATACTTTTAAGTGATAGGTTTCCCCCATATGACATTACAAATAGTGACCTGCATATACCGACATAGGGAGACCCCCATATTTGAAGTCATATTTTGCAAAAATTCACAAATCCTTATGCTTTCTCTAATTTTGTGACATTTCATGCCAATTTTTTTTTGAAGGGTCAATTCTCTTCATGAAATCACAATATTCCTAGTCTCAACACATACTCAATTATAACCATTACTATTTGAGACAGTTTACCCAAAACATAAGCCCTAGTGCACATAATGTACTACATATATATAGCATATTTCATCTCGTTCACAGATCCCATATTCAAATAGTTGATTTCTGATGTCTCACACTTTACATATTACATACATACTGTACTAGGTTTAATGAACATACCTACGTGTATGTTTGCTGCCATGGGTTAGTTTCTTTCTATTTCTGATTTGAAATGGTCTGACTCCTTAACTCCTTGAACGATGGAATGAAAGCCCAATTATCACACTGTGTCGGTACCATTCAGTCTTGTTCTGTATACTACTAATGAGACCATCTACAGTACAGGGAATAATTAGTCCTACCTCCCACTGGGTCTGTATTTTAATTGATGTTACAGTATGTGTCAAAGAATCATAAAAGGAACATAATAACCAGTCCTTCATTAGCCATTCATTAATGAAGCAATGTAGGCTTCAGACGTTAGCATGTATCAAATGATGCATCTCCATAGCCTTTAACTCTAGTTAGGTTATTTATATTCATTACATATGACAATTTTTTTTTTTCTACACTTTTTATACAACAAACATTCACTGCAGTTTAAAGTTATGGAACAGGGTACCAGGAAGTCTGTACATATTATAATCTTGTTCACAAACAAAATTTGCAAATATTTGGCAGGATAAGAGGTTGGGGTCTACAAGATTAAATTTCTTTGCATACATGTATTTGTGTTGGTTGTAGGCTACTTTATACAAATCTTAATCTGGTAATACCCTTTCTGCCTTTCTCCTTTATAACCATTTTACAGATTACATTCAGCCTTATTCATTCAAAATGGAATAATTTCAAAATCAGACAACATAAATAATATTTATTGAATAAACAATACTTTTTAATATACCATACTCTCATTTTTGTTTGTTTAGCTAATAGCTGTATAAAAGGTATGTTTAAGTGAGGTTACAGATTTTGTCAAAATACATCCACCCAAGACTATAAAGCTACTACATACAGACCCTACATGAATGCCTTCTTTGAATTTCGCCAAGCCCTAAATAAATTCTCCTCGATTAATCTTCACAGCGTCTTCCTCAAACAGAGATTGTAGAGTACAGTCCAATTCATCTCAACATAGAATCTGAAGCAATCTCTATCAATTGTAATACAATGTATCTTGGGGTAAAGGTCTCTGTCAATTTTCATCTTATCAACTCTCCCTTCACCTATGATGCACTCTTCTCCTACACCTTACGACCCAGTGAGATATATCACTGTATTCCTAGTATCCCAGTCTGGATACCAGTACTGGCCATAATAACTTTGCAATCTATAGCAGTATAGGGCAGGTACACAAAGGCATCCAGTATTCAAACAACCTTGATATATATTTTTAATAAATTAGGTATAATCAACCATCCAAAGTCAAGTAATTTGGCCAAAGTAAGAATTCTTATCAATATACACCTGGCTTTGTTCATAAATACCCTTCACAGATCTTTCTATTATAATTTCTCTTTGCTCTATGTTTCATTTAGTATTGTTACATTTCTTCTTTTATATGGGGGGGGGGGAAGGGGGGGTTATAATTCTTTTCTTGAATCCTTCACTTTATCCTCCCTTCTCTTTCTCTCCCTCCTTCCTTTACTCTTCCTTCCCTCTTGCTGGTCAGATACATGTACATGTACATGTAGGTAAGTCTTCCTGTATGGCTGTAGACTAAATATAACACAAACAATCATGATGCGACTTAAATCAACAACTGAAAAAAGGAGGTGAATTCTACAATATGTGTAATTTTATATATCTTTATAAAAACATCCTAAAATGCAGAAATAAAAAGAAAGGAGAAAGAGAAAGAGAGAGAGAGAGAGAGAGAAAGAGAGAGAGAGAGAGAGAGTGATCAGGAGAAAGCAGGAGTGAGAGTGAAAGAGAGAGAGAGAGAGAGAGAGAGCATGTGAGAAAGAGTCAGTCGATTTAGCCTGTGTAAAGGGACACCTGGCTGTGCATAATGAGCCACAAGGAGGATTTGGAACAAAGCGTAGACTCTCCTCTTACAACCACAACAGGCTGTGAACCCTGAGAATGAGATGTACGTGGCCTGTAACCTCTTGATTCATGCATACTTCATCATGTACTCAAAACAGCCCATATATACGAGTGTCTCTTTATATATGTCCGTGCTTATAGAGGCCTATACATGATGAACTGTTCTAGAGCTTCTCATACAAATCTATAATAGATTTTTTACTACATGTACAAGTTCATGCCATCTTAGAACACGTCTCGGTTACAAGCTAAATTTCTCATCCTTAGAGTTAGAGAGACACCATTACACAGGAGCTACCAAACAACATTTATTGTATACCCTATACATACTCATTTTTGTAGTTTTGTCTAGTGTAGTTTAAGAAATCCTTCTTCGCATTGCAGGTGTAGGGGTGTGAAAGAAAATGAGCATTGCGAAATATTGCTTCAATTACTTTTATACTTTTCTTAGAACAATGGTAAAGTAATTGTTCCAACTTTGTCTAGAATTCCTCATTCTCCTAATTGGTCAAATACAGTACTTAACATATTTCCTGAGGACTCCTGATATATCTTTTTACATTTAGGAACTCTGGGACTAAGAGAAGGCGAGGCCTACACTGGATGGTTTTCTTATCTTGTTGAATGGCATTATCAAATCAAGGGAAACATTACTAGGATGATGGTTTATGGCATTATCATTGCTACATGGTAGGGTGTACCTCTGAAAATAATCTTGGGGAATTCCACCAGAACCGTTACAGCCTATATGTACATAGATTTGAGGAGCTGCTCCTGATGAAAACCAACATCAGACCGGAGATTTCACACACGAAAGAAACCAGTTTGAAATCCCAAAGAATACACCCAAATATGAATGCGTCTGTAAAATGGATATTGGCCGTCATTGGGACATCTCCAAAATGGAGAATACAAAACATTACAACCTTTGGATAGATGTAGCATGATAGATGTAGCATTATAGACAAGACTGAACTTGATAATTGCTTCACAACTGATGCTAGTAATTAAGATACAGGTCGGATGGAGCATTTCCAAACAATAGGACAAAGGCCTTACTAAGAATTGCAAGGAAGAGTTTGAAATTTGGATATTGATTACTTTAGGACTTCTACTTTTCTAGGAATAAGATTTTTCTCTGTGGGATGCTGCAACGTAATAGCTCTCAGCGCAGTTCAGAGTAAGCTTCCCATCAACAGTCTGGCAATTGTATCACCATCAGATCCATGGTAAGGGATCCTCCCTCTATAACAAACCCACATGACTAATCGGAAAAGCATCAGAGTTTGACAAAGGCTCTTATTATATATGGTAATCTCAGACCCAACCTGTTTTGTGGTTCATTGGTCAGGGCTAGGACACACAGAGTCAAGGCGAGTAATTTACGAGAAAAGAATTGTTTATTTGGTTATTTTGGTTGTTTGTCAGTGGCCATAACATTCTGTTATCACTGTGCTCCCCAAATGATTGGAAAATCATTTCACTAGCAATTTCAGTGAATACAGGCGCAAACACATTTTACTATCACAATTGATCTTTCTGGATATTTGTCATTGCTACAAAATGTGGGTGGTGCCTAATTATTGTATCAGCTCTGTATTTATCAACTCAGGGAAAACTAATTAAAACCTTGGCTAACGACTTTAGAGTACTTATGTGAACAGACTCCAGTGATATACAGCCTTTTCACACACAGCTAAAATTCATCGTATCTAGAGATGATTAGAATCATCGTAAAGTTTTAAACATGTTTATAGACAAAATTTCCCAGTGTGAACATTGTTTATACGATGTTGGGATAGATACGAAGTCGCGATCCATACGCACCTAAAAGCAGGCTGCAGATACGAAGTTCGTATCTAGTGAGCTTGACATTTTGTGTGTGAAAGGTTATTCGTGTTTAAACGTGTTTAAACTGAATGGAGCGTGCGCTTTGATTGATGTGACATGACCTTCAATGCGCAATGGCACTACTGCGCATTTTACGAGCAGTAGTTAATCACAAAACGATTAACGATCGCACCGAAATTTCTGTGTGTGAAAGGCTCGTGATTAGTTTAAACACGTTCGAAACACGTTTATACTAGTCATGTTTATAGAATTTTAGCTGTGTGTGAAAAGGCTGATAGACATCTATCCCATGCCATGGCCTGTGGCATGACTTATCATAATGAGTGCATTGTGTAGCAGAATTCAATCTGTAGCATCAATAAACATCACACACAGGCTAGGGAACAGATTATAATATCAGCTGTGCCAGGCTTACTCTGCTTTAAAATACAGCTCAACTACAAATATACATACGCACAAACTTCTAATTCAAATTAATTTCCTGTCAAACATGAATGAAAATACCATAGCACCTATAAATGTGGCGCTATTTCATTTCACAAACACTACTTGTCAGGATAACATCCGTCTTAGCCAAGTTGGGCTTGTTTTCTTTAAACACACACACACAACAACAAAAAACTACAAAAATATTCACTAACACTTTTAGGCCAAATAAAATTTTTTAAAAAACATGTTTAGCGTCCTGCCTTTTTTTTCTTTTTCAAAATGGCCGCTTGGTACATTTTTCCTGACATTCAGGCTATTTTTCAAGATGGCCATCGTCATTTTTTAGAAATCTTTTTAAAATCAGAAATAGATCCATTTTAGCAGTGTTTCTCATGTTTTTTGCTTTAAAAAAAAAAGGGGAAAAAAAAGGAGGCAGCCCCAAAAAGGAAGCGGGCGGGGACGCTAAACATGGCCTTATATCACTATGTAACTTAGATCAAGTATTTCAATAAAGATAATTCATTGATGATTGCATATCCATAGAAAAAAAAGTGTATACTCACGTTTACGTGCAGATGAAGATCTTGCTATAAATGAGACAAAGAGGATGTCGTTCTGATCTAGAGGAGTTGGGCTGATGTAATATATGTCACTAGACTCTACTGAAGTCAGCATATTGGACATATACTGTCTAAATAACACATCATAGCTGTCATACCAAGAATTCACCTGTACAGAAACGAATAGTAGAAGCATACAAATTCTTTGTTCAGTTTTTAAACAAATTTTGCCCCTTATTTGAACATGAAAAACATGAAGTACAGCGTTAACATGCAAGAATTGAAGTACATGAGGTAACAAATTTGAAATTATAGAAATCTAGGAATATTGTATGCAGCTGAGGATATCTTCACTAGATATTAACCTTTTACATTCCTGTATAGCATTTACTAGGAAGTGGGAAGAAACTAGAAGTAGAACAAAAATAAACATTGTGTGTGTGTGTGTATTGGGTTTTTACAGACGTGTATCAATCAGATATGATTATTTACGTCTGGGGACCGACCTTTAAACGTCACCATCCGAAAGACGTGACTCAGTTTCGAACCTGCGTCCTCGTTTATACTTAGTTTATTACCCAGTACTTATTTGGCCTCTTCCTAGCTTCTAAATAAATAGTTTTATGTATATTGACATTTAAGTTTGAACAACTCAACATTGTGGTTAAAATAACTGAGAGACATACAAGTAGGTAAGTCTGTTGTGGGATTTCTTCACTTCGTATACACTGTTCATCATTACATGATTTACGAAAGGAAACAAACACAATCTAGATGTCTGCCTCTTTTTGCCAAGTTTTTTATAAAATAATAGTAAAGCATTCTCACTTCACAGTTATTTTTGAACTACCAGCATGACATGAAGGATATGTGAAAGCTATAAACTTTGACCTTTCAGTAATTCTTCTCTACAGGGGTTTATTCCATGAAATTTCACATACCACCAACTCGGTATGCTAAAGGGGAGTACACTGTTTTTAAAGAGAACAAAACTGTACAATCATGTGTTATTGAGGGAAACTGGGAAAGGTTTCCCTAGTAGAGAGTGGTGAAGTGACGTCATCAGAAAATTATTTTTAGAGTTTCCAAATTTGAACTTCATTTTGAAAATCAATTGAATATGTTAAGCACTGGCCGAGATATGTCTATCCGAATCAATAGATTTCAATAGGAAATCACTGTTTTTTTCTCTGGTTCATAACATTAGATTTCCTATTGAAATCTATTTTATTTGGATGGTCATATACATGTATCCCGGCCAACACGTCACATATTCAATTGATTTCAACAGTTAGACATTTTTTTTATGCTCTTTCTGAAAATGAAGTTCAAATTGATTTTTTCTAAGAATAGATATTTATGATGTCACAGTTTCAGAAAGTACTCTATATTATTTCAGATCTTGTATAAACTAAGGACGATTCACTTGTTCACTACATGTACATGTATATCAACGATTGGAATACTGTTTGAGTACAGAAGATGAATTCAAGGCACAGGAATGCACTCTCCCTTTTGTCTACTGTTTTGTCTGTTCGTAAAAGATAAAACTCTCCAGAAATGTTTTACTTTCCTGAATTGCACTTACCTTGATACCGCTGAACTTAAGTGTCACAATGTTATCAATCTCATCAGATGACAGATCACTGGCTGGTATCTGATTCCGATGATGAGAGTCAGTATGATCACTTTCCGTCTGAAAACAAATATAACAACAAACAAAAATGATTTCATTTACAATTTACTATAATTTATTTTAAAGTGATCTCACAGAGGGCGCAGAAGTAAACAAACTCTCGACTTCAATTTTAAACTTGTCATTTTATGATACCCAATGGCAATCAAATCTTAATCACCCAACTAGTAATCTATTTATTGTGTGTGCCTTTTACCTTGAAGCCTAGATGAATATGACTGGTTCAAGCAGAGAGAATTCAAATGAAACCAAGGAAAATGATGGGAGTAATTAAAGGTTACAAACATTCCTTTCATTTCTTATTGTCTTTTAAAAGCTTAAGTTTAAGGGGTGTTTGGGGTAGCTTCTATGGTTGACAAGATATTCTTAATTAATGTAGGGTGCGTGAAAAGGCAATATATTACCCCATTACCCCACTGCCCCCCCCCCTTAAAGTAATTGAAGAATACAGTAGATCGACAATTAGGTAATGAGCAATATTCACATTTATATTTAGAAATAGTTTTTCTTCTTTTCTTTATCTACTGGTAGCCTATAGTATGTGTGTAAACACAAAAATGTATCCAATCACTTACTGTTTGAGCTTGACTTAAAGTGGTTGTTGGTACTGATGTGTGAAGCATCGATGTGGTTGCTCTCTCTGGAGTTGCAGGTGGTAGTGATGTGTGGAGCTCAGGTGTTGTAGGTGGTAGCGTTGTGTGGAGCATGGCTGTAGTTGCGCTCTCAGGTGTTGTAGGTGGTAGCGTTGTGTGAAGCATGGCTGTGGTTGCGCTCTCAGGTGTTGTAGGTGGTAGCGTTGTGTGAAGCATGGCTGTCGTTGCGCTCTCAGGTGTTGTAGGTGGTAGCGCTGTGTGAGGAGTAGACTGTGGTGCTGAAGTGATTTGATCCACTGTGGTGAGAATTTCTGGGGTTGATGCAAACTGAGTGGTCAGATACTCTCCAAGTACAGAGGTTACAGCAGGCTCCAGAATTTCTGAAGCTGTAGTCATCTCTTTCATTGGCACAGTTGTACTGTCTGTATCCTCAATTATAGTTGGTAGAATGTCAGCATCTTGTCTGGTTGTTGGTAATTCATACGTTGCAGTTATCATATCTTCAGTTTCTTCTGTTACGATGGATAGTATGTCTGTAAACACTTCAATCGCTTCTGTTGTTCCTTCTTCCACTAAATCCTCAGCAACTGGAAGTGTGGCTGCATCAAGTCCATCTGAAGTTACACCTAAGCCTTGAGTGGTCATCATTAACTCTTCACCACCAGTGCCATCTCCCACCACAGCAGAGGGTCCAGCTCCAACTTCTGTTACGTCTATATTCACTGTTGTTACTGAATCAGGAGCAGGGCTGGCTTCGCTTGGCACTACATTCGGTGTTACATTCGGTGTTACATTCGGTGTTACATTCTGTACTGTGGCAAGTGTTTCATTTGTGCTTTCAGGTGCTGGTGTTACCATAGTCAGATTTTGACGGGTAGGAGGTGGTGAACCATTGTTGCTCTCTTCTGGTAAGTCTGTTGTACCAAAGACAGTCACAGTGATGTATTCAGTTTCAGGTTCTCCTTCTACTTCATCAACAGTCCCATCACCTCTTCCTGCTGACAATCCCATTAAACAAACAACTGCAGAGACAAAGAATTGAACATAGAAAGAAAATGTCAGCGATGATGTAATTGAAAGTTACATTGCACCTTGAGGTCAAGGTACTATAAAATTGCAAAGAATTACACACATACATGTAGTTTCTATAGATCTGTAACTAATAAAAGCAAAAAGGGGATTTATTGTTGCACTTCCAAGAAAGCATTCACTGCGTATAGATCCTACATGTACATTTTTAAGAACAAAATATTCCACAACATAATTCAAAGTAAACATCAGTCAGATAAGAGATGAAAATGGAATGTTTGTAAACTCTGCCTCTAACAGCTACATAACCATATCAACTACATCTATGTGTACTTTTAAATAAACAGGTGTATCAGTTTGTATCTGTATTCTGTATCTCACTTAAAATTTGAAAAATTCAATATAAAATAATGTATCAATATTAGACAAAGGCAATAGTGGTTTTAAAACATAGCGTTTTATAATCTCAACTAAGTTGTAAGTAATAAATGAATCCATTAGAGAAATAGACATTGAATTAATATATTTCAATCATTTCAAACTGTATACCAATGTCTTTACTGCTTGATTTAAAAAAAAAAAAAAACTACATGTATTGGTGTACTGCCATTGTCAGTTTTCCCTCATAATTTCAAACCAAAGTGAGTTGGCTCTTTAAACTCCTACCACTAGTTGCAAAATTAATAACTCCAATGGTGGTTGGACAAGAAACGAGCAATGACAACAGCTGCATCATTGGATGCACTGCCTGCTGGAGAGGAACATTCACCTAGAGTATGTGTGTACAAACTGCAATAAGGAGGTTTGTTTATGTGCTCCCACTATTTATAGGTTGGTAGCTAGGGTCAATAAATCAGGGCAGATAGAGTAGGGTTCAACAACAGGGTGGGGCGCAAACTGACAGGTCAAGCCATAATGACCCTGGGGGCTGAGGTCAATCTGCAAAGAGTATAAAAGAGGGAAGTTTGTGGAATGTAAACATGTATGGGTGTGACCAGGGACTGAACCACAACAAACATGTTCTATAAACATGTTTGCCAAGAAGATCTCATTTATTGAATATCAATGTAGTTCAAAGCTGAATTGCTCATAAGTATTAGCATTAGCAAAATTGACTGTAACTTGATTGTGGAATTTGGGAACAACCACAGAAATGTATTGTATCTAGACCCCTACATGTTTATTTCATGATTTCATTAAAATTCTAAGTATAACAATATGACATCACTCCATCAGGTACATGTAGATCAAAGTAGCAACTTGGTCATGTGATTGCAATGTTAAAGATAAAGACCAGTTCTGGTCATGCGATTGCATTGTGAAAGAAACGTTGTGGAATCGATCAGAAAAGGTTGATCATCTAGCATATAGTATTGGTATGTACTGCAAGGTTATGGAATCATCAAAATGATAAGAAATTTGGCCCAGTCTTCGTAAAGTTACAAGCACTGTACACAGAAAGATGTATATGGGACTCGACTACGCACACGTGCGCGACACGTACAATGTACGTATTATCTATTTGGTCCCAATAGATAAACTAATTTACCAAATATATCAATTAGTAGGCGGTTTCCCTACAACATTTTTATCATCATGTATTAGTCAAAACATATTCTTTCACATGATTGGTAATAAGAGCTTCCATTTCATTTTTTGAGAGGGGGGCGTTTCCAAAACTGGTCTTTACCTTTAATCTCATTTTAAGAAAATAACATTTTGTGGGTTTTTTTCAGTCTGAAACTCTGAAGCACTCTCCCCATTGTAAAGTTCAAGATTTCTACCATACAATGTATATAGCTCTACAACACAATTGTTCATACATTAAAGAGAAATTATCATTTCCATCACATCAGTCACAACTCACAACAACTTATTATTTGAGTCATTCTAGCCATTTGTAGGTAGTCATTTGGTCACGGTAAAGAACAAGGTTGTTTTGATTGAACATGTACAGTGTAAGTGCAAATGTACGTTACTTAAAGAACAAGGTTGTTTTGATTGAACATGTACAGTGTAAGTGCAAATGTACATTACTTGTAGATATTACTTTTGAACTTTAAAAAACAGTATTTTACTATTTTTCAACTTTAAATTTTTTTTCTCTGGCCTTTCAAATTTTTCTAGGTCCATGCTGCTACCAAGGTTGGTTATCTTTTCAACACATTTCTCATTGATACTGATTTCTCAACTTGAGTAACTTCTTCAAATTGTGTTCAGCAAGTAAAAATCTAAGATCTGACCAGCTCTAGTATATGATCCACATTGTTTGGAAACAATTTGGCCTATAATTATGTGCATTATGTACTGTAAGAAAAACATACAACCGATCTAGATCACATCGAGCACATAAATCTTATACAAATCATATTCTTTAATTAGTTTTGGCCTTCAGTTTTTTGTTCATATTTTTAGAAATTTGCATAATGATCTAAAACTTATTACAATTTCATTGCAACAAAATAAAATATTACAATTTTAGAACGTTTTTAATATTATCATAATATACATGTAGAAAACATATATATATTATATTTTGTCGTTAATAATTCTCAGTCCCCCAAAAGTTGATACTGTACTCTTTAAAAAAAATCTTTTAGGCATAAAACAGTGAAATATCACTTCAATTAGAGGTTGTTTCTCTTGAGCTAGGTCCAAAGGCATTCTAAGAATGCAATCCCCTCTGACCTTAAATTGAAGAGAAATTATAAACCAGCTTGGGTAGCCAAAATCAGTATGACCTCCTCAAAGCTCCTCACACTTACAGCTTCATTGCTCTTCTACATCACCCTAATACCACCGCGTGTAAACATGTCACTCTCCACTCATTATGCTTGTAAATGTTAATGTGTGTATATAGAAGAATGAAACATTAGTGGTCAAGTGCCAGTGGGAAGGCTTTCAGATAAAAACAGCTAGAAAACTAAAGTTACTAGTTAAAAAGAAAGGTAGAGATAGAAATAGTTGATGTTACTAGCAACAGCAACGTAAGCAGTGTTATACTCTTTTCACACTGGCAATATTTTGCTTAACCCCGTACTATAGGTGGGGTTAAGGGGGGGTCTTAGCCCCACCTATAGTACGGGGTTAAGCCTATTCCACTTTCTGTTCAGACTGGTTTTTACCAAAGTGGGCTAAAGTTGGCTAACCCCACCTATAGTACGGGGTTAACTAACCCTGCAAAATAGCAGGGCTAACTCCGCAATTGTGGTGCTAACTCCTGCTAACCCCGCAATTGCGGTGCTAAGCAAATGAATGAGAACAGAAACGAAAAATAGTCCGGTACTACGCAATGGAGCGTATCGCAGCTGGCCAGATGCGAAGTATGTCCAATCATAACATGCACGATATCCGGGGTTAACGAAATGCAGTGAGAACAGCGGGAATTTTCTTATTCCGGAATAGGCGCTAGTACGGGACTAAAAACAGCGTGTGTGAAAAGCCAAAAAAAATAGTCCGGGGTTAAGGATAGTACGGGGCTAAGCAAAGTACGGGGTTAAGCAAAACCAGTGTGAAAAGAGTATTAGATTAGAAATACACGTAGGAAAAGCAGCAGTAGAAAAAAGAAATCAGTAACAATAACTGTTTGTTCTTGGACAGTGCCATTGTTTGTCCTTTTGATGCTCAGTCAACAATAAAACACCTCCCTGTAATAGCCCTGCTCTCAAGAATATGACCCTCAGCCTCTAACCTCTAAAAGATCTTTTAAAATCCTTACAAATACAAGCAGGCCTACATGATTACCACACATGGGTCAAGACACACAAAGGTACTGGGTATTTATAAATTTGGCCTAACCATAATTGCATCATAAGCCTTATCATGATTACAAAAGTACCATTCATCCATTTTGGTTTACAGAAAGAAAACTCTTTATAACAACAGCTCACAGACTCAATACAGACAAAGACTATTATGAAAGTAATTATATAAAAACATTAAAAGAATCAAATAATTCACTAAAAATAACAAGGAACAAAAATTGAGATTATACTGTGGTTAAAATGCATATTGTACATGTATAATTGTAGGCCAGTTTTTGCTACTATAGATCTGAGTGGAAAGATGTAGCCCTACATTAGATGTTCATAAATTTCCTTTCCTTTAAAAAAATGAATTTATAAATTAATCCAATTGAATAATAAATCATAAAACATAAATGTTGTATAAAATTATGCTAAATGTCTTTATCCACCTACAAATTTACATGTACATTACATTATGTAGGATTGTAAGACAAAGGTCTACAGTTGTACATGTAGTATGTATCATTCAATCACAAATATATATATACAAATATTTCATCACCTTGCAAACATAAAGTTTGTTCTATACTCTAATATTGAATTTCTCAAAATGATTGTAAAGCAGTTGCCCTGGGGTGGTAGTGATACTGCTACAATAAGAGTGTGAATAACTGATTTGTATCATTATGTTTCAATAGGCAAATATTGACTTTCTTTCACAATCCACTTGTCAGATCATTGAGATCAATAACTTCCTGAATTACCCAAGCAGGAAGACCACACAAAGCCGACTGTTTACATGTGGACAATATCAATTCAGGATTGCTTCAGTTTGCTTGTCAATGGACCGAACGATTGGCTTGGCTTTAGGCTAAAATTTGGGATTTAGTTATCTAGAACTTACAGGAAAGTGAAGATCTGTTCTGGTAGAATAAAATATTTTCTTTGAATTCCATTAAGTTTCTTAAACTGTTCGATTCAATCTTACTCTAAAATTTTACTAAGAAAACTGCTACATGACAAATCTAACTGTTCACCTAGGCTTGATGGCAAGTAGAGAGGCCTTGTAAGTTTATATGCAGCTTGTTCATAGCAAAATAAATAATTAAACAAATTACAGTTAAGTTTGAAAAGATTAAACAATTTGTTTAGGGGGTAGGGGGCCGATTTAACAAACATCCACTAGACCTATATTGTTGTTCTATGTCAAAATGTGTCATGTACAATGTAGGTCTAGACCTAGATCTATATCCAAGTTGAATTTCTAGGTCTATTTCCTTGGCCTTAGCCTTAGGATCTATTTTGACCCCCTTCTCCTCTCCAAGACAATGATTGTAAATTGAGTTGAGCCAATTTTATTCCGACAAGTTATATCTAATAGCTGAAATCTGTTTCAATTTAATTGGCAATGTCATCAACTATGCCCCTACTAATAAAATGGGGGGGGGGGGGGACAAAAATATCCTCAGATTTTCACATTTGCTGACAGAAGTTTTCTCCTTTTTTAAACTAAAGCCAAGAAAAAAAGTATCCTACTCCTAGATCTAGCTAATCTTCAGCCTCAGGGACACTGACACGGCTATCACTTTTTATCAGTATCATATAATCCGAATTTGCTAACAGAATTCAGAGCTACCAAGTGTCACGCATTAGGCGTGACGTCACGCATTTGGAGGGTCTGAAAACGGCTCTCACGCACGGAGCGCGCGCAAGATTAAAAAAAAACGCCATACCTATACGTGTGTTATGCCCTCGCACGCGCGCTAACGTGCCGAAAAATGAAAATGTCACGCATTGCCAATCTTTTACCTTGGCGTCTCTGAGAATTCCATGTTTAGTTACATTTCACCCTTCATAAAAATGAGTGATTTATTAAACACATTGAACACAGAACAGAATGAACATGATGAATCTTCACAATTATATTTATAACTTTGATCATGTCACTCTGTGACTTATCCTAGATCTAGATTCTAATCTAACAAAGTTAAACCCTTCCTTCCAATTTAAAACTTCAACCTGGCCTAGATTTATATCTAACAATAGACCCAAGAAGTTACAAGTTAATCTAGATCTAATATATTACGCTCCTTGAGCTTGGATCTACTCTACAATCACGACAATACATCTCTGGGTCTGTCCCACCGACCGTCATCACCATGGTCCCACGATCTTTCTCATTTCTGCACTTGATCTGACATTAATTGCAAATTTGCAATCCGTCAAGTGTCACCAGCACAGCAAAACTGGGAAACAAAAATATAGATTTTGCATATAGGCCTAACAAAGAAGATAAAGGATTTCTCCCATTCCCAGAGTGGCATTTCCCCCAATTTCCTAAATTCTATTCTGCTTGCAACAGGGTCTCACTGGTCAAACTCGATCTGTGCGGTCGGTTGCTCACATTGCTCAGCTGCCTCAACTTCAGGGGCAAGATTTCTTGGACTCGGAGTTTGAACTTGAAGACACTAGCCCGAGTCGATGAACGGAGCACACTCACTAACTTTTACGCTCCATCTCATTTTTTTAATTTTCAACCCTTACAATCATCTAATCTCTAACTCTCTAGACCCTATTCACATGATTGAATATAATCATACTTACTGAGGATAAGAACGATGGTAATCCTTTGATATGAACCCATGATTCCTAATTGATTAAAACGATGATGATGGTGATGCGTAGATCGGCCAACAGTTCTTCACAAATATAAAATGATCAGAATATGTACGCGAAAGGCGAAACGCATGCGCAAATTGACGATGACGATAGTGTACAGCGGGAGCGGCTGTCTGTATATTATTGTGCGTATACCGCAATGCACTACAGGCGCGATTCTCAAAACTGTTTAATAACAATGAGATGAAATCCATGTTTTTCCTGTTTCCATCCTTCGTACGACACTTCACATTTGTTTAAATTCAAAGAGTATGCTACCTATACCCTATAAAGGAAAAATGTAATTTACTTATTAATAGATCAATTTGACATCTCCCGAAGCTCAATCGAGCATAGCCTCTTGTCGATGCCCTCGCGCTGTTGGAGTCTCTAAATTCTGACGAGCGAAGCGAGTCAGAGAAACAGAAACCGAGGCGCTTCAGAATTTAGAGACTCCAACAGCGCGAGGGCATCGACAAGAGGCTAAATCGAGCACACAGTACGGGTACAGTACCTGCAACAAGTGACTATCAATTATCATCAGGCCAGGGTCCGTTGACAGTTACCGATTTGTAATCCTTTTTTATTATTTGTTTATTATGGAAATTTTTGGAGGATATTCGGAAAAGAAATCTTAAAACTAAAGCCGGGAACTAAGGCTGTGACCGTTCTTCCAAATTTTAAAACGAGTATTCAAAATCATTTTTACAAGATAAATCTAGCCATTTCTAAAAGTCCCTGAAAAGTAACTTCATTTAATTAAAAGTGCCTGAAAAGTAACTTTATTTAATATAAAGTTACCTTTCAGGCACTTTTAAAAATGGCTTCATTTTGGTGGTCTTTTAAAAATGATTTTTGAAGAAAATTTATATGAAATATTGTAAACAGCATTCGGATATGTCTTACTAATGATCTTTGTACACTCATCATATTAGAGATGATTTAAATGAAGAAATCATGCAGAAAAAAATCATATAAAAAAAATATTGCAGCGGTCTCCAAACATATATATTTTACACGTCCTCTACGGTGAGTGTTAGAAGTTGTTATCTGCGCTTTGTTTTAAGAATTTGACCTTGATCGACATGTTTATTAGTATTAGTGTCAAATTGTTGATAAATCGCTTAATTCAGCGCTTCTCAACCGGTGCCTCGAATCTCTCTCTTTTTAATAACATGAAATGTGAAAATATAAAATTGTGTCTGATATCTTGCATGGCAAAGGGAGGAATTCAGCATATCAAAACCATAATTAAAATGTTTTCTTTTTCTGTTGCTCGCTCGCTATATTTCCTTGAATGTTATAAAAGGCTAATACAAAACTTGATTGTCTGTATGAAACATTTATTTTCATAAAGCACATTGAGATCATTGCCATATACCGTTTTCAATACCCCCTTCCCATGTATCTTTCGCATCCATTACACATTGAGAATGAATAAAATATCTTCCTTCTCTTCTTTGCAGAATTTGCACGCTGAAATGTAATTCTCATATTTTCTGTAATAGCACCTTCTTTTTTCTTTCTTTCTTTTTAAAGCGTGTTTCGTATATTGGTTCTAATTGCATTTCGGCTTGACATAATTTTTTTATTTTACATTGCCGGCTTTTATCAAAATGATTTGAAATTGTAATAATAATAAACTGGATTTACATACTACGGAATACCGTCTCTAAGCGATTTGCAGATATCCTTTACTCCCAGTGATTGGAGTCATTCACATACAATGTGCACCGTCTCCACTCCCTGGGGAGTTGGCCTATGTTCCCCGTGAGGGCATAGTCAATTACAACGTGTACTACCGGGTCCCCATGGGAACTATTGAGTGACAAATGTAGATTAATGCCTTGCCAAATGACATTAGTGCTGTGTCGGGGATCAACCCCACAACCTTTGAATTTCAAGTCAAGAAATGACATGCCCTGAATATTTCATAAAAACTAAACATGTTAAGTAAAATTTGTTGCTTGGATAGATAAAGCGCAAAGTGTATTTTTGTTCTTCTTTCTTACGATGAAATAAACCTACTATCATGTTGCGCTACTTCTAGCTTCTTGGTATCAGAATAATGTAACATGTATAGCCTACAACATAGGAACATGATAAACTTCTACATGTTTATGTTTATGTTTGTTTATGTTTGTTCACGGCAAACCTACTATCAATACCATAGGCGCCGGAAGTGGGGGGGAGGGGGCAGTTGCCCCCCAGTCAAAAAAGTGGGGGGGGGGGGGGCAAAACGCCCCCAAAAAACGCCCCCCCCCCTCCCCAAAAAAGAGAAAAAAGCAGTAAAGGAGTAAACATGGTTTGTATTTTTAATCCAAAAGAACGTAACAATAATAAAAACCTGAATTAAATCACATATACAATTCCATTCAAAGAAAAAGGTAAGTTTACAGGAATTAAATTTTATAAACATTGCGCATGCCACCTATACGGTATTTATCAATGGAGGTCTCTATAATAGCGATACGCGCATAATTATCATGGACATAATTGTGCGAGAATAGGAAAGCGTGTCCGTTTTTTTGTTATATTGGTGAGAAGACATGAGCCCCTGAACGCTGGCGTACTGATGGGGGGGGGGTGTATTTCTTATTCGAAACAAGTGATTTACAAATGTTGATGTTGTGACATGATTTTTCCGGCATTTTTTCTCCATTTTTTTGTAAGTCATACCTTTTTATGCGTTTGTTGGAAAATAAGAAATTCCCAAATTACAGTCAGGCGAAAATACGCTTATTTAGAAGCCTTTATGTCATGGTCTGCAAAGTGGCTGGGCTCGAGCCCCCCCCCCCCCCCCCCCACCCCCCCTCTCCTTTTTGAAAAAGTATGTTAAAGAGAAAAAGAAAGAAAGACGGAGATAAAAATAAGTGACCTGCCAATGTCACAAATAAGGTATAAAAAAATGCTCATCTGACCGTAATTATGCTCATCTGACCGTAATTAAATACCTAAAACCCCCGAGCTTCCAGGGGCTCTGCCCCTTGGACCCCACCAAGGGCTCTAAGGCGGCCCCTGGATGCTCATCTGACCGTAATTAAATACCTAAACCCCCTGAACTTCCGGGGCTCTGCCCCCTGGACCCCACCAAGGGCCCTAAGGCGGGCCCCTGGATGCTCATCTGACCGTAATTAAATACCTTAAACCCCTGAGCTTCCGTGGGCTCTGCCCCCTGGACCCCACCAAGGGCCCTAAGACGGCCCCTGGATGCTCATCTGACCGTAGTTAAATATTAAAACCTCTGAGCTTCTGGGGGCTCCCCCCTTGGAACACGTCAATGGCCTGAAAGAGGGCCCCTTGATGCTCATCTAACCGTAATTAAATACCTAAAACCCCTGAGCTTCCGGGGGCTCAGCCCCTTGACCTCCTGCCAAAGCTCATGCCCTGGACCCCACGTCAGTTTACGCTCTACCTGATTGATAATACTCCACTTTGAAAAACGTTCCGTGGGACCTGCATGTAACGTGCAAGACTGGTGGTGATGCAGATTTTTCGTCCGCCCACCCCCCCCCCCCCTTCCGAACTTTTTTCTCATTACGTCACTGCCCCTGGAAGGTGAGCCCCCTGGAATGTTTGCCCCCCCCCCCCCCAATCCCAAACTGCTTCCGGCGCGCCTGATCAATACACATCCGTGCCAATGTACATACCTTTTTTTAACCTTAACAGCAAATTGAAACGCCCCAAAACCTTCTGTGCTTGTTAACAAATTACATGTAACAGTTCCCCCCCCCCCCCCGCTTCATACCGATATACCAGCTTCGAGAATACATCTCCCTAAATGTGAATGGTATTCATAATATATGAAGTTGAGTGATGACATTATATTTCTAAAAATGTAAGTTTCCAAAAATCCTCACAAAATTTCCCATAACTGACCAATAAATCAATTAACCAACATAATCAAATTTATGGATCATGTTTCTTTCTTGTGGGCCTAGTGACGAGTTATTCGATTAACCTAAATGAATGAACTTGTACAGTATAGTCTGCATACCTTACTTGTTGCTTTATTGGACAAGCCTCGGGCAAGCTTTCAGGTTGTCATGAACAAGCCATTCACTCTTACCCGACTCGTAATTCCTCAAATTTTCAACTAGTAAACCCGAAATTACTTATAGCCCATAGATCCATGAGACAGCATGGTCCTGACCTATGGAACTCTCTCCCAGAATCTATTAAATCATGTTGCTCCCTCTACTCAAAATTAAAACGATGTTATTATCAGAATATTC
>JAVYIG010008526.1:0-88373 GCA_035222895.1 Strongylocentrotus droebachiensis
TGGAGTAATTAATACCTCAATATAGTTCAACAAGAGCTCCATCTGCAGAGTCTCTTGGTTGGTGTTCAGGCTAAACCCGTTTCGTCACTCAGTCGGTCACTTGGAAACAATAATCATGAACATCTGAAACTACTACCCCATTCCATACTCGTTGGGGGCGCATTTCCGGAAGAAGAAGAAAAAAAAACAAATTCAGACGATGACGTCATTGTTTACTCTTAAATAGGTTTAACAATGATGTCATCTTTCATACGCCTGTCCATCATGCTGAATATACCGGTTCTCGTCCGATCACCGAAGTCAAGCAGCATAGGGCCCGGTTAGTACTTGGATGGGAGACCGCCTGGGAATACCGGGTGTTGTAGGCATTTTGTTGCTTGACATGTAGACATCCTTCTCTTACCTTCCCTTGTCCTCCTTCTTTTTTTCTTTTTTTTTTAAAGGTGTTTTGTATTTCTCCCCTTTTTGTTCTTCCCCTCTTCAAATTCCCACAGAGGAATTATTATCATCCCTCTTTCTGGAGGAAAGACAGGGAGCAAAGAAAACGACGACCAGGTTTTGGTGGCTCTTCCCTTCTAAAGAAGCTCATTATCGACCTCTAACTCCATCCTTCCTTCCCTTCTCCACCTCTTTAACAAACTCCCGTCTCCCTCTCCCCGGCCTGGCTCCTCTTTTTCTTTTATTCCATCCTTCATGTAGCATATTATTATGGCACAATGTTTCACCCTCAACCGTTTCCAAGACAGTACGTGTCAATGCGCACACGTCTTGGTGCGCATGCTGAAAGTTACGTCATGAACGAATCCCGTGTCGAGGTCTGCTCCTTCGCTAGTCTTCTCACCAATCTAAGGCTAATTTCGACTATGATGTCATCTTGTTATATTCCTCATCCCCAAGTTAGACCCGATCTGAAAAGGGCATAGAAGTTCAGCTCTGGAGTAATTAATACCTCAATATAGTTCAACAAGAGCTCCATCTGCAGAGTCTCTTGGTTGGTGTTCAGGCTAAACCCGTTTCGTCACTCAGTCGGTCACTTGGAAACAATAATCATGAACATCTGAAACTACTACCCCATTCCATACTCGTTGGGGGCGCATTTCCGGAAGAAGAAGAAAAAAAAACAAATTCAGACGATGACGTCATTGTTTACTCTTAAATAGGTTTAACAATGATGTCCTTTGCCTACGACCATACCATGCTGAATATACCGGTTCTCGTCCGATCACCGAAGTCAAGCAGCATAGGGCCCGGTTAGTACTTGGATGGGAGACCGCCTGGGAATACCGGGTGTTGTAGGCATTTTGTTGCTTGACATGTAGACATCCTTCTCTTACCTTCCCTTGTCCTCCTTCTTTTTTTCTTTTTTTTTTAAAGGTGTTTTGTATTTCTCCCCTTTTTGTTCTTCCCCTCTTCAAATTCCCACAGAGGAATTATTATCATCCCTCTTTCTGGAGGAAAGACAGGGAGCAAAGAAAACGACGACCAGGTTTTGGTGGCTCTTCCCTTCTAAAAGAAGCTCATTATCGACCTCTAACTCCATCCTTCCTTCCCTTCTCCACCTCTTTAACAAACTCCCGTCTCCCTCTCCCCGGCCTGGCTCCTCTTTTTTCTTTTATTCCATCCTTCATGTAGCATATTATTATGGCACAATGTTTCACCCTCAACCGTTTCCAAGACAGTACGTGTCAATGCGCACACGTCTTGGTGCGCATGCTGAAAGTTACGTCATGAACGAATCCCGTGTCGAGGTCTGCTCCTTCGCTAGTCTTCTCACCAATCTAAGGCTAATTTCGACTATGATGTCATCTTGTTATATTCCTCATCCCCAAGTTAGACCCGATCTGAAAAGGGCATAGAAGTTCAGCTCTGGAGTAATTAATACCTCAATATAGTTCAACAAGAGCTCCATCTGCAGAGTCTCTTGGTTGGTGTTCAGGCTAAACCCGTTTCGTCACTCAGTCGGTCACTTGGAAACAATAATCATGAACATCTGAAACTACTACCCCATTCCATACTCGTTGGGGGCGCATTTCCGGAAGAAGAAGAAAAAAAAACAAATTCAGACGATGACGTCATTGTTTACTCTTAAATAGGTTTAACAATGATGTCCTTTGCCTACGACCATACCATGCTGAATATACCGGTTCTCGTCCGATCACCGAAGTCAAGCAGCATAGGGCCCGGTTAGTACTTGGATGGGAGACCGCCTGGGAATACCGGGTGTTGTAGGCATTTTGTTGCTTGACATGTAGACATCCTTCTCTTACCTTCCCTTGTCCTCCTTCTTTTTTTCTTTTTTTTTTAAAGGTGTTTTGTATTTCTCCCCTTTTTGTTCTTCCCCTCTTCAAATTCCCACAGAGGAATTATTATCATCCCTCTTTCTGGAGGAAAGACAGGGAGCAAAGAAAACGACGACCAGGTTTTGGTGGCTCTTCCCTTCTAAAAGAAGCTCATTATCGACCTCTAACTCCATCCTTCCTTCCCTTCTCCACCTCTTTAACAAACTCCCGTCTCCCTCTCCCCGGCCTGGCTCCTCTTTTTTCTTTTATTCCATCCTTCATGTAGCATATTATTATGGCACAATGTTTCACCCTCAACCGTTTCCAAGACAGTACGTGTCAATGCGCACACGTCTTGGTGCGCATGCTGAAAGTTACGTCATGAACGAATCCCGTGTCGAGGTCTGCTCCTTCGCTAGTCTTCTCACCAATCTAAGGCTAATTTCGACTATGATGTCATCTTGTTATATTCCTCATCCCCAAGTTAGACCCGATCTGAAAAGGGCATAGAAGTTCAGCTCTGGAGTAATTAATACCTCAATATAGTTCAACAAGAGCTCCATCTGCAGAGTCTCTTGGTTGGTGTTCAGGCTAAACCCGTTTCGTCACTCAGTCGGTCACTTGGAAACAATAATCATGAACATCTGAAACTACTACCCCATTCCATACTCGTTGGGGGCGCATTTCCGGAAGAAGAAGAAAAAAAAACAAATTCAGACGATGACGTCATTGTTTACTCTTAAATAGGTTTAACAATGATGTCCTTTGCCTACGACCATACCATGCTGAATATACCGGTTCTCGTCCGATCACCGAAGTCAAGCAGCATAGGGCCCGGTTAGTACTTGGATGGGAGACCGCCTGGGAATACCGGGTGTTGTAGGCATTTTGTTGCTTGACATGTAGACATCCTTCTCTTACCTTCCCTTGTCCTCCTTCTTTTTTTCTTTTTTTTTTAAAGGTGTTTTGTATTTCTCCCCTTTTTGTTCTTCCCCTCTTCAAATTCCCACAGAGGAATTATTATCATCCCTCTTTCTGGAGGAAAGACAGGGAGCAAAGAAAACGACGACCAGGTTTTGGTGGCTCTTCCCTTCTAAAAGAAGCTCATTATCGACCTCTAACTCCATCCTTCCTTCCCTTCTCCACCTCTTTAACAAACTCCCGTCTCCCTCTCCCCGGCCTGGCTCCTCTTTTTTCTTTTATTCCATCCTTCATGTAGCATATTATTATGGCACAATGTTTCACCCTCAACCGTTTCCAAGACAGTACGTGTCAATGCGCACACGTCTTGGTGCGCATGCTGAAAGTTACGTCATGAACGAATCCCGTGTCGAGGTCTGCTCCTTCGCTAGTCTTCTCACCAATCTAAGGCTAATTTCGACTATGATGTCATCTTGTTATATTCCTCATCCCCAAGTTAGACCCGATCTGAAAAGGGCATAGAAGTTCAGCTCTGGAGTAATTAATACCTCAATATAGTTCAACAAGAGCTCCATCTGCAGAGTCTCTTGGTTGGTGTTCAGGCTAAACCCGTTTCGTCACTCAGTCGGTCACTTGGAAACAATAATCATGAACATCTGAAACTACTACCCCATTCCATACTCGTTGGGGGCGCATTTCCGGAAGAAGAAGAAAAAAAAACAAATTCAGACGATGACGTCATTGTTTACTCTTAAATAGGTTTAACAATGATGTCCTTTGCCTACGACCATACCATGCTGAATATACCGGTTCTCGTCCGATCACCGAAGTCAAGCAGCATAGGGCCCGGTTAGTACTTGGATGGGAGACCGCCTGGGAATACCGGGTGTTGTAGGCATTTTGTTGCTTGACATGTAGACATCCTTCTCTTACCTTCCCTTGTCCTCCTTCTTTTTTTCTTTTTTTTTTAAAGGTGTTTTGTATTTCTCCCCTTTTTGTTCTTCCCCTCTTCAAATTCCCACAGAGGAATTATTATCATCCCTCTTTCTGGAGGAAAGACAGGGAGCAAAGAAAACGACGACCAGGTTTTGGTGGCTCTTCCCTTCTAAAAGAAGCTCATTATCGACCTCTAACTCCATCCTTCCTTCCCTTCTCCACCTCTTTAACAAACTCCCGTCTCCCTCTCCCCGGCCTGGCTCCTCTTTTTTCTTTTATTCCATCCTTCATGTAGCATATTATTATGGCACAATGTTTCACCCTCAACCGTTTCCAAGACAGTACGTGTCAATGCGCACACGTCTTGGTGCGCATGCTGAAAGTTACGTCATGAACGAATCCCGTGTCGAGGTCTGCTCCTTCGCTAGTCTTCTCACCAATCTAAGGCTAATTTCGACTATGATGTCATCTTGTTATATTCCTCATCCCCAAGTTAGACCCGATCTGAAAAGGGCATAGAAGTTCAGCTCTGGAGTAATTAATACCTCAATATAGTTCAACAAGAGCTCCATCTGCAGAGTCTCTTGGTTGGTGTTCAGGCTAAACCCGTTTCGTCACTCAGTCGGTCACTTGGAAACAATAATCATGAACATCTGAAACTACTACCCCATTCCATACTCGTTGGGGGCGCATTTCCGGAAGAAGAAGAAAAAAAAACAAATTCAGACGATGACGTCATTGTTTACTCTTAAATAGGTTTAACAATGATGTCCTTTGCCTACGACCATACCATGCTGAATATACCGGTTCTCGTCCGATCACCGAAGTCAAGCAGCATAGGGCCCGGTTAGTACTTGGATGGGAGACCG
This sequence comes from Strongylocentrotus droebachiensis, assembly GCA_035222895.1. NCBI lineage: Eukaryota > Metazoa > Echinodermata > Echinoidea > Camarodonta > Strongylocentrotidae > Strongylocentrotus > Strongylocentrotus droebachiensis. The sequence continues at coordinate 5,006 of JAVYIG010008526.1, forward strand.
CCTGGGAATACCGGGTGTTGTAGGCATTTTGTTGCTTGACATGTAGACATCCTTCTCTTACCTTCCCTTGTCCTCCTTCTTTTTTTCTTTTTTTTTTAAAGGTGTTTTGTATTTCTCCCCTTTTTGTTCTTCCCCTCTTCAAATTCCCACAGAGGAATTATTATCATCCCTCTTTCTGGAGGAAAGACAGGGAGCAAAGAAAACGACGACCAGGTTTTGGTGGCTCTTCCCTTCTAAAAGAAGCTCATTATCGACCTCTAACTCCATCCTTCCTTCCCTTCTCCACCTCTTTAACAAACTCCCGTCTCCCTCTCCCCGGCCTGGCTCCTCTTTTTTCTTTTATTCCATCCTTCATGTAGCATATTATTATGGCACAATGTTTCACCCTCAACCGTTTCCAAGACAGTACGTGTCAATGCGCACACGTCTTGGTGCGCATGCTGAAAGTTACGTCATGAACGAATCCCGTGTCGAGGTCTGCTCCTTCGCTAGTCTTCTCACCAATCTAAGGCTAATTTCGACTATGATGTCATCTTGTTATATTCCTCATCCCCAAGTTAGACCCGATCTGAAAAGGGCATAGAAGTTCAGCTCTGGAGTAATTAATACCTCAATATAGTTCAACAAGAGCTCCATCTGCAGAGTCTCTTGGTTGGTGTTCAGGCTAAACCCGTTTCGTCACTCAGTCGGTCACTTGGAAACAATAATCATGAACATCTGAAACTACTACCCCATTCCATACTCGTTGGGGGCGCATTTCCGGAAGAAGAAGAAAAAAAAACAAATTCAGACGATGACGTCATTGTTTACTCTTAAATAGGTTTAACAATGATGTCCTTTGCCTACGACCATACCATGCTGAATATACCGGTTCTCGTCCGATCACCGAAGTCAAGCAGCATAGGGCCCGGTTAGTACTTGGATGGGAGACCGCCTGGGAATACCGGGTGTTGTAGGCATTTTGTTGCTTGACATGTAGACATCCTTCTCTTACCTTCCCTTGTCCTCCTTCTTTTTTTCTTTTTTTTTTAAAGGTGTTTTGTATTTCTCCCCTTTTTGTTCTTCCCCTCTTCAAATTCCCACAGAGGAATTATTATCATCCCTCTTTCTGGAGGAAAGACAGGGAGCAAAGAAAACGACGACCAGGTTTTGGTGGCTCTTCCCTTCTAAAAGAAGCTCATTATCGACCTCTAACTCCATCCTTCCTTCCCTTCTCCACCTCTTTAACAAACTCCCGTCTCCCTCTCCCCGGCCTGGCTCCTCTTTTTTCTTTTATTCCATCCTTCATGTAGCATATTATTATGGCACAATGTTTCACCCTCAACCGTTTCCAAGACAGTACGTGTCAATGCGCACACGTCTTGGTGCGCATGCTGAAAGTTACGTCATGAACGAATCCCGTGTCGAGGTCTGCTCCTTCGCTAGTCTTCTCACCAATCTAAGGCTAATTTCGACTATGATGTCATCTTGTTATATTCCTCATCCCCAAGTTAGACCCGATCTGAAAAGGGCATAGAAGTTCAGCTCTGGAGTAATTAATACCTCAATATAGTTCAACAAGAGCTCCATCTGCAGAGTCTCTTGGTTGGTGTTCAGGCTAAACCCGTTTCGTCACTCAGTCGGTCACTTGGAAACAATAATCATGAACATCTGAAACTACTACCCCATTCCATACTCGTTGGGGGCGCATTTCCGGAAGAAGAAGAAAAAAAAACAAATTCAGACGATGACGTCATTGTTTACTCTTAAATAGGTTTAACAATGATGTCCTTTGCCTACGACCATACCATGCTGAATATACCGGTTCTCGTCCGATCACCGAAGTCAAGCAGCATAGGGCCCGGTTAGTACTTGGATGGGAGACCGCCTGGGAATACCGGGTGTTGTAGGCATTTTGTTGCTTGACATGTAGACATCCTTCTCTTACCTTCCCTTGTCCTCCTTCTTTTTTTCTTTTTTTTTTAAAGGTGTTTTGTATTTCTCCCCTTTTTGTTCTTCCCCTCTTCAAATTCCCACAGAGGAATTATTATCATCCCTCTTTCTGGAGGAAAGACAGGGAGCAAAGAAAACGACGACCAGGTTTTGGTGGCTCTTCCCTTCTAAAAGAAGCTCATTATCGACCTCTAACTCCATCCTTCCTTCCCTTCTCCACCTCTTTAACAAACTCCCGTCTCCCTCTCCCCGGCCTGGCTCCTCTTTTTTCTTTTATTCCATCCTTCATGTAGCATATTATTATGGCACAATGTTTCACCCTCAACCGTTTCCAAGACAGTACGTGTCAATGCGCACACGTCTTGGTGCGCATGCTGAAAGTTACGTCATGAACGAATCCCGTGTCGAGGTCTGCTCCTTCGCTAGTCTTCTCACCAATCTAAGGCTAATTTCGACTATGATGTCATCTTGTTATATTCCTCATCCCCAAGTTAGACCCGATCTGAAAAGGGCATAGAAGTTCAGCTCTGGAGTAATTAATACCTCAATATAGTTCAACAAGAGCTCCATCTGCAGAGTCTCTTGGTTGGTGTTCAGGCTAAACCCGTTTCGTCACTCAGTCGGTCACTTGGAAACAATAATCATGAACATCTGAAACTACTACCCCATTCCATACTCGTTGGGGGCGCATTTCCGGAAGAAGAAGAAAAAAAAACAAATTCAGACGATGACGTCATTGTTTACTCTTAAATAGGTTTAACAATGATGTCCTTTGCCTACGACCATACCATGCTGAATATACCGGTTCTCGTCCGATCACCGAAGTCAAGCAGCATAGGGCCCGGTTAGTACTTGGATGGGAGACCGCCTGGGAATACCGGGTGTTGTAGGCATTTTGTTGCTTGACATGTAGACATCCTTCTCTTACCTTCCCTTGTCCTCCTTCTTTTTTTCTTTTTTTTTTAAAGGTGTTTTGTATTTCTCCCCTTTTTGTTCTTCCCCTCTTCAAATTCCCACAGAGGAATTATTATCATCCCTCTTTCTGGAGGAAAGACAGGGAGCAAAGAAAACGACGACCAGGTTTTGGTGGCTCTTCCCTTCTAAAAGAAGCTCATTATCGACCTCTAACTCCATCCTTCCTTCCCTTCTCCACCTCTTTAACAAACTCCCGTCTCCCTCTCCCCGGCCTGGCTCCTCTTTTTTCTTTTATTCCATCCTTCATGTAGCATATTATTATGGCACAATGTTTCACCCTCAACCGTTTCCAAGACAGTACGTGTCAATGCGCACACGTCTTGGTGCGCATGCTGAAAGTTACGTCATGAACGAATCCCGTGTCGAGGTCTGCTCCTTCGCTAGTCTTCTCACCAATCTAAGGCTAATTTCGACTATGATGTCATCTTGTTATATTCCTCATCCCCAAGTTAGACCCGATCTGAAAAGGGCATAGAAGTTCAGCTCTGGAGTAATTAATACCTCAATATAGTTCAACAAGAGCTCCATCTGCAGAGTCTCTTGGTTGGTGTTCAGGCTAAACCCGTTTCGTCACTCAGTCGGTCACTTGGAAACAATAATCATGAACATCTGAAACTACTACCCCATTCCATACTCGTTGGGGGCGCATTTCCGGAAGAAGAAGAAAAAAAAACAAATTCAGACGATGACGTCATTGTTTACTCTTAAATAGGTTTAACAATGATGTCCTTTGCCTACGACCATACCATGCTGAATATACCGGTTCTCGTCCGATCACCGAAGTCAAGCAGCATAGGGCCCGGTTAGTACTTGGATGGGAGACCGCCTGGGAATACCGGGTGTTGTAGGCATTTTGTTGCTTGACATGTAGACATCCTTCTCTTACCTTCCCTTGTCCTCCTTCTTTTTTTCTTTTTTTTTTAAAGGTGTTTTGTATTTCTCCCCTTTTTGTTCTTCCCCTCTTCAAATTCCCACAGAGGAATTATTATCATCCCTCTTTCTGGAGGAAAGACAGGGAGCAAAGAAAACGACGACCAGGTTTTGGTGGCTCTTCCCTTCTAAAAGAAGCTCATTATCGACCTCTAACTCCATCCTTCCTTCCCTTCTCCACCTCTTTAACAAACTCCCGTCTCCCTCTCCCCGGCCTGGCTCCTCTTTTTTCTTTTATTCCATCCTTCATGTAGCATATTATTATGGCACAATGTTTCACCCTCAACCGTTTCCAAGACAGTACGTGTCAATGCGCACACGTCTTGGTGCGCATGCTGAAAGTTACGTCATGAACGAATCCCGTGTCGAGGTCTGCTCCTTCGCTAGTCTTCTCACCAATCTAAGGCTAATTTCGACTATGATGTCATCTTGTTATATTCCTCATCCCCAAGTTAGACCCGATCTGAAAAGGGCATAGAAGTTCAGCTCTGGAGTAATTAATACCTCAATATAGTTCAACAAGAGCTCCATCTGCAGAGTCTCTTGGTTGGTGTTCAGGCTAAACCCGTTTCGTCACTCAGTCGGTCACTTGGAAACAATAATCATGAACATCTGAAACTACTACCCCATTCCATACTCGTTGGGGGCGCATTTCCGGAAGAAGAAGAAAAAAAAACAAATTCAGACGATGACGTCATTGTTTACTCTTAAATAGGTTTAACAATGATGTCCTTTGCCTACGACCATACCATGCTGAATATACCGGTTCTCGTCCGATCACCGAAGTCAAGCAGCATAGGGCCCGGTTAGTACTTGGATGGGAGACCGCCTGGGAATACCGGGTGTTGTAGGCATTTTGTTGCTTGACATGTAGACATCCTTCTCTTACCTTCCCTTGTCCTCCTTCTTTTTTTCTTTTTTTTTTAAAGGTGTTTTGTATTTCTCCCCTTTTTGTTCTTCCCCTCTTCAAATTCCCACAGAGGAATTATTATCATCCCTCTTTCTGGAGGAAAGACAGGGAGCAAAGAAAACGACGACCAGGTTTTGGTGGCTCTTCCCTTCTAAAAGAAGCTCATTATCGACCTCTAACTCCATCCTTCCTTCCCTTCTCCACCTCTTTAACAAACTCCCGTCTCCCTCTCCCCGGCCTGGCTCCTCTTTTTTCTTTTATTCCATCCTTCATGTAGCATATTATTATGGCACAATGTTTCACCCTCAACCGTTTCCAAGACAGTACGTGTCAATGCGCACACGTCTTGGTGCGCATGCTGAAAGTTACGTCATGAACGAATCCCGTGTCGAGGTCTGCTCCTTCGCTAGTCTTCTCACCAATCTAAGGCTAATTTCGACTATGATGTCATCTTGTTATATTCCTCATCCCCAAGTTAGACCCGATCTGAAAAGGGCATAGAAGTTCAGCTCTGGAGTAATTAATACCTCAATATAGTTCAACAAGAGCTCCATCTGCAGAGTCTCTTGGTTGGTGTTCAGGCTAAACCCGTTTCGTCACTCAGTCGGTCACTTGGAAACAATAATCATGAACATCTGAAACTACTACCCCATTCCATACTCGTTGGGGGCGCATTTCCGGAAGAAGAAGAAAAAAAAACAAATTCAGACGATGACGTCATTGTTTACTCTTAAATAGGTTTAACAATGATGTCCTTTGCCTACGACCATACCATGCTGAATATACCGGTTCTCGTCCGATCACCGAAGTCAAGCAGCATAGGGCCCGGTTAGTACTTGGATGGGAGACCGCCTGGGAATACCGGGTGTTGTAGGCATTTTGTTGCTTGACATGTAGACATCCTTCTCTTACCTTCCCTTGTCCTCCTTCTTTTTTTCTTTTTTTTTTAAAGGTGTTTTGTATTTCTCCCCTTTTTGTTCTTCCCCTCTTCAAATTCCCACAGAGGAATTATTATCATCCCTCTTTCTGGAGGAAAGACAGGGAGCAAAGAAAACGACGACCAGGTTTTGGTGGCTCTTCCCTTCTAAAAGAAGCTCATTATCGACCTCTAACTCCATCCTTCCTTCCCTTCTCCACCTCTTTAACAAACTCCCGTCTCCCTCTCCCCGGCCTGGCTCCTCTTTTTTCTTTTATTCCATCCTTCATGTAGCATATTATTATGGCACAATGTTTCACCCTCAACCGTTTCCAAGACAGTACGTGTCAATGCGCACACGTCTTGGTGCGCATGCTGAAAGTTACGTCATGAACGAATCCCGTGTCGAGGTCTGCTCCTTCGCTAGTCTTCTCACCAATCTAAGGCTAATTTCGACTATGATGTCATCTTGTTATATTCCTCATCCCCAAGTTAGACCCGATCTGAAAAGGGCATAGAAGTTCAGCTCTGGAGTAATTAATACCTCAATATAGTTCAACAAGAGCTCCATCTGCAGAGTCTCTTGGTTGGTGTTCAGGCTAAACCCGTTTCGTCACTCAGTCGGTCACTTGGAAACAATAATCATGAACATCTGAAACTACTACCCCATTCCATACTCGTTGGGGGCGCATTTCCGGAAGAAGAAGAAAAAAAAACAAATTCAGACGATGACGTCATTGTTTACTCTTAAATAGGTTTAACAATGATGTCCTTTGCCTACGACCATACCATGCTGAATATACCGGTTCTCGTCCGATCACCGAAGTCAAGCAGCATAGGGCCCGGTTAGTACTTGGATGGGAGACCGCCTGGGAATACCGGGTGTTGTAGGCATTTTGTTGCTTGACATGTAGACATCCTTCTCTTACCTTCCCTTGTCCTCCTTCTTTTTTTCTTTTTTTTTTAAAGGTGTTTTGTATTTCTCCCCTTTTTGTTCTTCCCCTCTTCAAATTCCCACAGAGGAATTATTATCATCCCTCTTTCTGGAGGAAAGACAGGGAGCAAAGAAAACGACGACCAGGTTTTGGTGGCTCTTCCCTTCTAAAAGAAGCTCATTATCGACCTCTAACTCCATCCTTCCTTCCCTTCTCCACCTCTTTAACAAACTCCCGTCTCCCTCTCCCCGGCCTGGCTCCTCTTTTTTCTTTTATTCCATCCTTCATGTAGCATATTATTATGGCACAATGTTTCACCCTCAACCGTTTCCAAGACAGTACGTGTCAATGCGCACACGTCTTGGTGCGCATGCTGAAAGTTACGTCATGAACGAATCCCGTGTCGAGGTCTGCTCCTTCGCTAGTCTTCTCACCAATCTAAGGCTAATTTCGACTATGATGTCATCTTGTTATATTCCTCATCCCCAAGTTAGACCCGATCTGAAAAGGGCATAGAAGTTCAGCTCTGGAGTAATTAATACCTCAATATAGTTCAACAAGAGCTCCATCTGCAGAGTCTCTTGGTTGGTGTTCAGGCTAAACCCGTTTCGTCACTCAGTCGGTCACTTGGAAACAATAATCATGAACATCTGAAACTACTACCCCATTCCATACTCGTTGGGGGCGCATTTCCGGAAGAAGAAGAAAAAAAAACAAATTCAGACGATGACGTCATTGTTTACTCTTAAATAGGTTTAACAATGATGTCCTTTGCCTACGACCATACCATGCTGAATATACCGGTTCTCGTCCGATCACCGAAGTCAAGCAGCATAGGGCCCGGTTAGTACTTGGATGGGAGACCGCCTGGGAATACCGGGTGTTGTAGGCATTTTGTTGCTTGACATGTAGACATCCTTCTCTTACCTTCCCTTGTCCTCCTTCTTTTTTTCTTTTTTTTTTAAAGGTGTTTTGTATTTCTCCCCTTTTTGTTCTTCCCCTCTTCAAATTCCCACAGAGGAATTATTATCATCCCTCTTTCTGGAGGAAAGACAGGGAGCAAAGAAAACGACGACCAGGTTTTGGTGGCTCTTCCCTTCTAAAAGAAGCTCATTATCGACCTCTAACTCCATCCTTCCTTCCCTTCTCCACCTCTTTAACAAACTCCCGTCTCCCTCTCCCCGGCCTGGCTCCTCTTTTTTCTTTTATTCCATCCTTCATGTAGCATATTATTATGGCACAATGTTTCACCCTCAACCGTTTCCAAGACAGTACGTGTCAATGCGCACACGTCTTGGTGCGCATGCTGAAAGTTACGTCATGAACGAATCCCGTGTCGAGGTCTGCTCCTTCGCTAGTCTTCTCACCAATCTAAGGCTAATTTCGACTATGATGTCATCTTGTTATATTCCTCATCCCCAAGTTAGACCCGATCTGAAAAGGGCATAGAAGTTCAGCTCTGGAGTAATTAATACCTCAATATAGTTCAACAAGAGCTCCATCTGCAGAGTCTCTTGGTTGGTGTTCAGGCTAAACCCGTTTCGTCACTCAGTCGGTCACTTGGAAACAATAATCATGAACATCTGAAACTACTACCCCATTCCATACTCGTTGGGGGCGCATTTCCGGAAGAAGAAGAAAAAAAAACAAATTCAGACGATGACGTCATTGTTTACTCTTAAATAGGTTTAACAATGATGTCCTTTGCCTACGACCATACCATGCTGAATATACCGGTTCTCGTCCGATCACCGAAGTCAAGCAGCATAGGGCCCGGTTAGTACTTGGATGGGAGACCGCCTGGGAATACCGGGTGTTGTAGGCATTTTGTTGCTTGACATGTAGACATCCTTCTCTTACCTTCCCTTGTCCTCCTTCTTTTTTTCTTTTTTTTTTAAAGGTGTTTTGTATTTCTCCCCTTTTTGTTCTTCCCCTCTTCAAATTCCCACAGAGGAATTATTATCATCCCTCTTTCTGGAGGAAAGACAGGGAGCAAAGAAAACGACGACCAGGTTTTGGTGGCTCTTCCCTTCTAAAAGAAGCTCATTATCGACCTCTAACTCCATCCTTCCTTCCCTTCTCCACCTCTTTAACAAACTCCCGTCTCCCTCTCCCCGGCCTGGCTCCTCTTTTTTCTTTTATTCCATCCTTCATGTAGCATATTATTATGGCACAATGTTTCACCCTCAACCGTTTCCAAGACAGTACGTGTCAATGCGCACACGTCTTGGTGCGCATGCTGAAAGTTACGTCATGAACGAATCCCGTGTCGAGGTCTGCTCCTTCGCTAGTCTTCTCACCAATCTAAGGCTAATTTCGACTATGATGTCATCTTGTTATATTCCTCATCCCCAAGTTAGACCCGATCTGAAAAGGGCATAGAAGTTCAGCTCTGGAGTAATTAATACCTCAATATAGTTCAACAAGAGCTCCATCTGCAGAGTCTCTTGGTTGGTGTTCAGGCTAAACCCGTTTCGTCACTCAGTCGGTCACTTGGAAACAATAATCATGAACATCTGAAACTACTACCCCATTCCATACTCGTTGGGGGCGCATTTCCGGAAGAAGAAGAAAAAAAAACAAATTCAGACGATGACGTCATTGTTTACTCTTAAATAGGTTTAACAATGATGTCCTTTGCCTACGACCATACCATGCTGAATATACCGGTTCTCGTCCGATCACCGAAGTCAAGCAGCATAGGGCCCGGTTAGTACTTGGATGGGAGACCGCCTGGGAATACCGGGTGTTGTAGGCATTTTGTTGCTTGACATGTAGACATCCTTCTCTTACCTTCCCTTGTCCTCCTTCTTTTTTTCTTTTTTTTTTAAAGGTGTTTTGTATTTCTCCCCTTTTTGTTCTTCCCCTCTTCAAATTCCCACAGAGGAATTATTATCATCCCTCTTTCTGGAGGAAAGACAGGGAGCAAAGAAAACGACGACCAGGTTTTGGTGGCTCTTCCCTTCTAAAAGAAGCTCATTATCGACCTCTAACTCCATCCTTCCTTCCCTTCTCCACCTCTTTAACAAACTCCCGTCTCCCTCTCCCCGGCCTGGCTCCTCTTTTTTCTTTTATTCCATCCTTCATGTAGCATATTATTATGGCACAATGTTTCACCCTCAACCGTTTCCAAGACAGTACGTGTCAATGCGCACACGTCTTGGTGCGCATGCTGAAAGTTACGTCATGAACGAATCCCGTGTCGAGGTCTGCTCCTTCGCTAGTCTTCTCACCAATCTAAGGCTAATTTCGACTATGATGTCATCTTGTTATATTCCTCATCCCCAAGTTAGACCCGATCTGAAAAGGGCATAGAAGTTCAGCTCTGGAGTAATTAATACCTCAATATAGTTCAACAAGAGCTCCATCTGCAGAGTCTCTTGGTTGGTGTTCAGGCTAAACCCGTTTCGTCACTCAGTCGGTCACTTGGAAACAATAATCATGAACATCTGAAACTACTACCCCATTCCATACTCGTTGGGGGCGCATTTCCGGAAGAAGAAGAAAAAAAAACAAATTCAGACGATGACGTCATTGTTTACTCTTAAATAGGTTTAACAATGATGTCATCTTTCATACGCCTGTCCATCATGCTGAATATACCGGTTCTCGTCCGATCACCGAAGTCAAGCAGCATAGGGCCCGGTTAGTACTTGGATGGGAGACCGCCTGGGAATACCGGGTGTTGTAGGCATTTTGTTGCTTGACATGTAGACATCCTTCTCTTACCTTCCCTTGTCCTCCTTCTTTTTTTCTTTTTTTTTTAAAGGTGTTTTGTATTTCTCCCCTTTTTGTTCTTCCCCTCTTCAAATTCCCACAGAGGAATTATTATCATCCCTCTTTCTGGAGGAAAGACAGGGAGCAAAGAAAACGACGACCAGGTTTTGGTGGCTCTTCCCTTCTAAAAGAAGCTCATTATCGACCTCTAACTCCATCCTTCCTTCCCTTCTCCACCTCTTTAACAAACTCCCGTCTCCCTCTCCCCGGCCTGGCTCCTCTTTTTTCTTTTATTCCATCCTTCATGTAGCATATTATTATGGCACAATGTTTCACCCTCAACCGTTTCCAAGACAGTACGTGTCAATGCGCACACGTCTTGGTGCGCATGCTGAAAGTTACGTCATGAACGAATCCCGTGTCGAGGTCTGCTCCTTCGCTAGTCTTCTCACCAATCTAAGGCTAATTTCGACTATGATGTCATCTTGTTATATTCCTCATCCCCAAGTTAGACCCGATCTGAAAAGGGCATAGAAGTTCAGCTCTGGAGTAATTAATACCTCAATATAGTTCAACAAGAGCTCCATCTGCAGAGTCTCTTGGTTGGTGTTCAGGCTAAACCCGTTTCGTCACTCAGTCGGTCACTTGGAAACAATAATCATGAACATCTGAAACTACTACCCCATTCCATACTCGTTGGGGGCGCATTTCCGGAAGAAGAAGAAAAAAAAACAAATTCAGACGATGACGTCATTGTTTACTCTTAAATAGGTTTAACAATGATGTCCTTTGCCTACGACCATACCATGCTGAATATACCGGTTCTCGTCCGATCACCGAAGTCAAGCAGCATAGGGCCCGGTTAGTACTTGGATGGGAGACCGCCTGGGAATACCGGGTGTTGTAGGCATTTTGTTGCTTGACATGTAGACATCCTTCTCTTACCTTCCCTTGTCCTCCTTCTTTTTTTCTTTTTTTTTTAAAGGTGTTTTGTATTTCTCCCCTTTTTGTTCTTCCCCTCTTCAAATTCCCACAGAGGAATTATTATCATCCCTCTTTCTGGAGGAAAGACAGGGAGCAAAGAAAACGACGACCAGGTTTTGGTGGCTCTTCCCTTCTAAAAGAAGCTCATTATCGACCTCTAACTCCATCCTTCCTTCCCTTCTCCACCTCTTTAACAAACTCCCGTCTCCCTCTCCCCGGCCTGGCTCCTCTTTTTTCTTTTATTCCATCCTTCATGTAGCATATTATTATGGCACAATGTTTCACCCTCAACCGTTTCCAAGACAGTACGTGTCAATGCGCACACGTCTTGGTGCGCATGCTGAAAGTTACGTCATGAACGAATCCCGTGTCGAGGTCTGCTCCTTCGCTAGTCTTCTCACCAATCTAAGGCTAATTTCGACTATGATGTCATCTTGTTATATTCCTCATCCCCAAGTTAGACCCGATCTGAAAAGGGCATAGAAGTTCAGCTCTGGAGTAATTAATACCTCAATATAGTTCAACAAGAGCTCCATCTGCAGAGTCTCTTGGTTGGTGTTCAGGCTAAACCCGTTTCGTCACTCAGTCGGTCACTTGGAAACAATAATCATGAACATCTGAAACTACTACCCCATTCCATACTCGTTGGGGGCGCATTTCCGGAAGAAGAAGAAAAAAAAACAAATTCAGACGATGACGTCATTGTTTACTCTTAAATAGGTTTAACAATGATGTCCTTTGCCTACGACCATACCATGCTGAATATACCGGTTCTCGTCCGATCACCGAAGTCAAGCAGCATAGGGCCCGGTTAGTACTTGGATGGGAGACCGCCTGGGAATACCGGGTGTTGTAGGCATTTTGTTGCTTGACATGTAGACATCCTTCTCTTACCTTCCCTTGTCCTCCTTCTTTTTTTCTTTTTTTTTTAAAGGTGTTTTGTATTTCTCCCCTTTTTGTTCTTCCCCTCTTCAAATTCCCACAGAGGAATTATTATCATCCCTCTTTCTGGAGGAAAGACAGGGAGCAAAGAAAACGACGACCAGGTTTTGGTGGCTCTTCCCTTCTAAAAGAAGCTCATTATCGACCTCTAACTCCATCCTTCCTTCCCTTCTCCACCTCTTTAACAAACTCCCGTCTCCCTCTCCCCGGCCTGGCTCCTCTTTTTTCTTTTATTCCATCCTTCATGTAGCATATTATTATGGCACAATGTTTCACCCTCAACCGTTTCCAAGACAGTACGTGTCAATGCGCACACGTCTTGGTGCGCATGCTGAAAGTTACGTCATGAACGAATCCCGTGTCGAGGTCTGCTCCTTCGCTAGTCTTCTCACCAATCTAAGGCTAATTTCGACTATGATGTCATCTTGTTATATTCCTCATCCCCAAGTTAGACCCGATCTGAAAAGGGCATAGAAGTTCAGCTCTGGAGTAATTAATACCTCAATATAGTTCAACAAGAGCTCCATCTGCAGAGTCTCTTGGTTGGTGTTCAGGCTAAACCCGTTTCGTCACTCAGTCGGTCACTTGGAAACAATAATCATGAACATCTGAAACTACTACCCCATTCCATACTCGTTGGGGGCGCATTTCCGGAAGAAGAAGAAAAAAAAACAAATTCAGACGATGACGTCATTGTTTACTCTTAAATAGGTTTAACAATGATGTCCTTTGCCTACGACCATACCATGCTGAATATACCGGTTCTCGTCCGATCACCGAAGTCAAGCAGCATAGGGCCCGGTTAGTACTTGGATGGGAGACCGCCTGGGAATACCGGGTGTTGTAGGCATTTTGTTGCTTGACATGTAGACATCCTTCTCTTACCTTCCCTTGTCCTCCTTCTTTTTTTCTTTTTTTTTTAAAGGTGTTTTGTATTTCTCCCCTTTTTGTTCTTCCCCTCTTCAAATTCCCACAGAGGAATTATTATCATCCCTCTTTCTGGAGGAAAGACAGGGAGCAAAGAAAACGACGACCAGGTTTTGGTGGCTCTTCCCTTCTAAAAGAAGCTCATTATCGACCTCTAACTCCATCCTTCCTTCCCTTCTCCACCTCTTTAACAAACTCCCGTCTCCCTCTCCCCGGCCTGGCTCCTCTTTTTTCTTTTATTCCATCCTTCATGTAGCATATTATTATGGCACAATGTTTCACCCTCAACCGTTTCCAAGACAGTACGTGTCAATGCGCACACGTCTTGGTGCGCATGCTGAAAGTTACGTCATGAACGAATCCCGTGTCGAGGTCTGCTCCTTCGCTAGTCTTCTCACCAATCTAAGGCTAATTTCGACTATGATGTCATCTTGTTATATTCCTCATCCCCAAGTTAGACCCGATCTGAAAAGGGCATAGAAGTTCAGCTCTGGAGTAATTAATACCTCAATATAGTTCAACAAGAGCTCCATCTGCAGAGTCTCTTGGTTGGTGTTCAGGCTAAACCCGTTTCGTCACTCAGTCGGTCACTTGGAAACAATAATCATGAACATCTGAAACTACTACCCCATTCCATACTCGTTGGGGGCGCATTTCCGGAAGAAGAAGAAAAAAAAACAAATTCAGACGATGACGTCATTGTTTACTCTTAAATAGGTTTAACAATGATGTCCTTTGCCTACGACCATACCATGCTGAATATACCGGTTCTCGTCCGATCACCGAAGTCAAGCAGCATAGGGCCCGGTTAGTACTTGGATGGGAGACCGCCTGGGAATACCGGGTGTTGTAGGCATTTTGTTGCTTGACATGTAGACATCCTTCTCTTACCTTCCCTTGTCCTCCTTCTTTTTTTCTTTTTTTTTTAAAGGTGTTTTGTATTTCTCCCCTTTTTGTTCTTCCCCTCTTCAAATTCCCACAGAGGAATTATTATCATCCCTCTTTCTGGAGGAAAGACAGGGAGCAAAGAAAACGACGACCAGGTTTTGGTGGCTCTTCCCTTCTAAAAGAAGCTCATTATCGACCTCTAACTCCATCCTTCCTTCCCTTCTCCACCTCTTTAACAAACTCCCGTCTCCCTCTCCCCGGCCTGGCTCCTCTTTTTTCTTTTATTCCATCCTTCATGTAGCATATTATTATGGCACAATGTTTCACCCTCAACCGTTTCCAAGACAGTACGTGTCAATGCGCACACGTCTTGGTGCGCATGCTGAAAGTTACGTCATGAACGAATCCCGTGTCGAGGTCTGCTCCTTCGCTAGTCTTCTCACCAATCTAAGGCTAATTTCGACTATGATGTCATCTTGTTATATTCCTCATCCCCAAGTTAGACCCGATCTGAAAAGGGCATAGAAGTTCAGCTCTGGAGTAATTAATACCTCAATATAGTTCAACAAGAGCTCCATCTGCAGAGTCTCTTGGTTGGTGTTCAGGCTAAACCCGTTTCGTCACTCAGTCGGTCACTTGGAAACAATAATCATGAACATCTGAAACTACTACCCCATTCCATACTCGTTGGGGGCGCATTTCCGGAAGAAGAAGAAAAAAAAACAAATTCAGACGATGACGTCATTGTTTACTCTTAAATAGGTTTAACAATGATGTCATCTTTCATACGCCTGTCCATCATGCTGAATATACCGGTTCTCGTCCGATCACCGAAGTCAAGCAGCATAGGGCCCGGTTAGTACTTGGATGGGAGACCGCCTGGGAATACCGGGTGTTGTAGGCATTTTGTTGCTTGACATGTAGACATCCTTCTCTTACCTTCCCTTGTCCTCCTTCTTTTTTTCTTTTTTTTTTAAAGGTGTTTTGTATTTCTCCCCTTTTTGTTCTTCCCCTCTTCAAATTCCCACAGAGGAATTATTATCATCCCTCTTTCTGGAGGAAAGACAGGGAGCAAAGAAAACGACGACCAGGTTTTGGTGGCTCTTCCCTTCTAAAAGAAGCTCATTATCGACCTCTAACTCCATCCTTCCTTCCCTTCTCCACCTCTTTAACAAACTCCCGTCTCCCTCTCCCCGGCCTGGCTCCTCTTTTTTCTTTTATTCCATCCTTCATGTAGCATATTATTATGGCACAATGTTTCACCCTCAACCGTTTCCAAGACAGTACGTGTCAATGCGCACACGTCTTGGTGCGCATGCTGAAAGTTACGTCATGAACGAATCCCGTGTCGAGGTCTGCTCCTTCGCTAGTCTTCTCACCAATCTAAGGCTAATTTCGACTATGATGTCATCTTGTTATATTCCTCATCCCCAAGTTAGACCCGATCTGAAAAGGGCATAGAAGTTCAGCTCTGGAGTAATTAATACCTCAATATAGTTCAACAAGAGCTCCATCTGCAGAGTCTCTTGGTTGGTGTTCAGGCTAAACCCGTTTCGTCACTCAGTCGGTCACTTGGAAACAATAATCATGAACATCTGAAACTACTACCCCATTCCATACTCGTTGGGGGCGCATTTCCGGAAGAAGAAGAAAAAAAAACAAATTCAGACGATGACGTCATTGTTTACTCTTAAATAGGTTTAACAATGATGTCCTTTGCCTACGACCATACCATGCTGAATATACCGGTTCTCGTCCGATCACCGAAGTCAAGCAGCATAGGGCCCGGTTAGTACTTGGATGGGAGACCGCCTGGGAATACCGGGTGTTGTAGGCATTTTGTTGCTTGACATGTAGACATCCTTCTCTTACCTTCCCTTGTCCTCCTTCTTTTTTTCTTTTTTTTTTAAAGGTGTTTTGTATTTCTCCCCTTTTTGTTCTTCCCCTCTTCAAATTCCCACAGAGGAATTATTATCATCCCTCTTTCTGGAGGAAAGACAGGGAGCAAAGAAAACGACGACCAGGTTTTGGTGGCTCTTCCCTTCTAAAAGAAGCTCATTATCGACCTCTAACTCCATCCTTCCTTCCCTTCTCCACCTCTTTAACAAACTCCCGTCTCCCTCTCCCCGGCCTGGCTCCTCTTTTTTCTTTTATTCCATCCTTCATGTAGCATATTATTATGGCACAATGTTTCACCCTCAACCGTTTCCAAGACAGTACGTGTCAATGCGCACACGTCTTGGTGCGCATGCTGAAAGTTACGTCATGAACGAATCCCGTGTCGAGGTCTGCTCCTTCGCTAGTCTTCTCACCAATCTAAGGCTAATTTCGACTATGATGTCATCTTGTTATATTCCTCATCCCCAAGTTAGACCCGATCTGAAAAGGGCATAGAAGTTCAGCTCTGGAGTAATTAATACCTCAATATAGTTCAACAAGAGCTCCATCTGCAGAGTCTCTTGGTTGGTGTTCAGGCTAAACCCGTTTCGTCACTCAGTCGGTCACTTGGAAACAATAATCATGAACATCTGAAACTACTACCCCATTCCATACTCGTTGGGGGCGCATTTCCGGAAGAAGAAGAAAAAAAAACAAATTCAGACGATGACGTCATTGTTTACTCTTAAATAGGTTTAACAATGATGTCCTTTGCCTACGACCATACCATGCTGAATATACCGGTTCTCGTCCGATCACCGAAGTCAAGCAGCATAGGGCCCGGTTAGTACTTGGATGGGAGACCGCCTGGGAATACCGGGTGTTGTAGGCATTTTGTTGCTTGACATGTAGACATCCTTCTCTTACCTTCCCTTGTCCTCCTTCTTTTTTTCTTTTTTTTTTAAAGGTGTTTTGTATTTCTCCCCTTTTTGTTCTTCCCCTCTTCAAATTCCCACAGAGGAATTATTATCATCCCTCTTTCTGGAGGAAAGACAGGGAGCAAAGAAAACGACGACCAGGTTTTGGTGGCTCTTCCCTTCTAAAAGAAGCTCATTATCGACCTCTAACTCCATCCTTCCTTCCCTTCTCCACCTCTTTAACAA
This sequence comes from Strongylocentrotus droebachiensis, assembly GCA_035222895.1. Taxonomy (NCBI): domain Eukaryota; kingdom Metazoa; phylum Echinodermata; class Echinoidea; order Camarodonta; family Strongylocentrotidae; genus Strongylocentrotus; species Strongylocentrotus droebachiensis. The sequence continues at coordinate 22,103 of JAVYIG010008526.1, forward strand.
ACTCCCGTCTCCCTCTCCCCGGCCTGGCTCCTCTTTTTTCTTTTATTCCATCCTTCATGTAGCATATTATTATGGCACAATGTTTCACCCTCAACCGTTTCCAAGACAGTACGTGTCAATGCGCACACGTCTTGGTGCGCATGCTGAAAGTTACGTCATGAACGAATCCCGTGTCGAGGTCTGCTCCTTCGCTAGTCTTCTCACCAATCTAAGGCTAATTTCGACTATGATGTCATCTTGTTATATTCCTCATCCCCAAGTTAGACCCGATCTGAAAAGGGCATAGAAGTTCAGCTCTGGAGTAATTAATACCTCAATATAGTTCAACAAGAGCTCCATCTGCAGAGTCTCTTGGTTGGTGTTCAGGCTAAACCCGTTTCGTCACTCAGTCGGTCACTTGGAAACAATAATCATGAACATCTGAAACTACTACCCCATTCCATACTCGTTGGGGGCGCATTTCCGGAAGAAGAAGAAAAAAAAACAAATTCAGACGATGACGTCATTGTTTACTCTTAAATAGGTTTAACAATGATGTCATCTTTCATACGCCTGTCCATCATGCTGAATATACCGGTTCTCGTCCGATCACCGAAGTCAAGCAGCATAGGGCCCGGTTAGTACTTGGATGGGAGACCGCCTGGGAATACCGGGTGTTGTAGGCATTTTGTTGCTTGACATGTAGACATCCTTCTCTTACCTTCCCTTGTCCTCCTTCTTTTTTTCTTTTTTTTTTAAAGGTGTTTTGTATTTCTCCCCTTTTTGTTCTTCCCCTCTTCAAATTCCCACAGAGGAATTATTATCATCCCTCTTTCTGGAGGAAAGACAGGGAGCAAAGAAAACGACGACCAGGTTTTGGTGGCTCTTCCCTTCTAAAAGAAGCTCATTATCGACCTCTAACTCCATCCTTCCTTCCCTTCTCCACCTCTTTAACAAACTCCCGTCTCCCTCTCCCCGGCCTGGCTCCTCTTTTTTCTTTTATTCCATCCTTCATGTAGCATATTATTATGGCACAATGTTTCACCCTCAACCGTTTCCAAGACAGTACGTGTCAATGCGCACACGTCTTGGTGCGCATGCTGAAAGTTACGTCATGAACGAATCCCGTGTCGAGGTCTGCTCCTTCGCTAGTCTTCTCACCAATCTAAGGCTAATTTCGACTATGATGTCATCTTGTTATATTCCTCATCCCCAAGTTAGACCCGATCTGAAAAGGGCATAGAAGTTCAGCTCTGGAGTAATTAATACCTCAATATAGTTCAACAAGAGCTCCATCTGCAGAGTCTCTTGGTTGGTGTTCAGGCTAAACCCGTTTCGTCACTCAGTCGGTCACTTGGAAACAATAATCATGAACATCTGAAACTACTACCCCATTCCATACTCGTTGGGGGCGCATTTCCGGAAGAAGAAGAAAAAAAAACAAATTCAGACGATGACGTCATTGTTTACTCTTAAATAGGTTTAACAATGATGTCCTTTGCCTACGACCATACCATGCTGAATATACCGGTTCTCGTCCGATCACCGAAGTCAAGCAGCATAGGGCCCGGTTAGTACTTGGATGGGAGACCGCCTGGGAATACCGGGTGTTGTAGGCATTTTGTTGCTTGACATGTAGACATCCTTCTCTTACCTTCCCTTGTCCTCCTTCTTTTTTTCTTTTTTTTTTAAAGGTGTTTTGTATTTCTCCCCTTTTTGTTCTTCCCCTCTTCAAATTCCCACAGAGGAATTATTATCATCCCTCTTTCTGGAGGAAAGACAGGGAGCAAAGAAAACGACGACCAGGTTTTGGTGGCTCTTCCCTTCTAAAAGAAGCTCATTATCGACCTCTAACTCCATCCTTCCTTCCCTTCTCCACCTCTTTAACAAACTCCCGTCTCCCTCTCCCCGGCCTGGCTCCTCTTTTTTCTTTTATTCCATCCTTCATGTAGCATATTATTATGGCACAATGTTTCACCCTCAACCGTTTCCAAGACAGTACGTGTCAATGCGCACACGTCTTGGTGCGCATGCTGAAAGTTACGTCATGAACGAATCCCGTGTCGAGGTCTGCTCCTTCGCTAGTCTTCTCACCAATCTAAGGCTAATTTCGACTATGATGTCATCTTGTTATATTCCTCATCCCCAAGTTAGACCCGATCTGAAAAGGGCATAGAAGTTCAGCTCTGGAGTAATTAATACCTCAATATAGTTCAACAAGAGCTCCATCTGCAGAGTCTCTTGGTTGGTGTTCAGGCTAAACCCGTTTCGTCACTCAGTCGGTCACTTGGAAACAATAATCATGAACATCTGAAACTACTACCCCATTCCATACTCGTTGGGGGCGCATTTCCGGAAGAAGAAGAAAAAAAAACAAATTCAGACGATGACGTCATTGTTTACTCTTAAATAGGTTTAACAATGATGTCCTTTGCCTACGACCATACCATGCTGAATATACCGGTTCTCGTCCGATCACCGAAGTCAAGCAGCATAGGGCCCGGTTAGTACTTGGATGGGAGACCGCCTGGGAATACCGGGTGTTGTAGGCATTTTGTTGCTTGACATGTAGACATCCTTCTCTTACCTTCCCTTGTCCTCCTTCTTTTTTTCTTTTTTTTTTAAAGGTGTTTTGTATTTCTCCCCTTTTTGTTCTTCCCCTCTTCAAATTCCCACAGAGGAATTATTATCATCCCTCTTTCTGGAGGAAAGACAGGGAGCAAAGAAAACGACGACCAGGTTTTGGTGGCTCTTCCCTTCTAAAAGAAGCTCATTATCGACCTCTAACTCCATCCTTCCTTCCCTTCTCCACCTCTTTAACAAACTCCCGTCTCCCTCTCCCCGGCCTGGCTCCTCTTTTTTCTTTTATTCCATCCTTCATGTAGCATATTATTATGGCACAATGTTTCACCCTCAACCGTTTCCAAGACAGTACGTGTCAATGCGCACACGTCTTGGTGCGCATGCTGAAAGTTACGTCATGAACGAATCCCGTGTCGAGGTCTGCTCCTTCGCTAGTCTTCTCACCAATCTAAGGCTAATTTCGACTATGATGTCATCTTGTTATATTCCTCATCCCCAAGTTAGACCCGATCTGAAAAGGGCATAGAAGTTCAGCTCTGGAGTAATTAATACCTCAATATAGTTCAACAAGAGCTCCATCTGCAGAGTCTCTTGGTTGGTGTTCAGGCTAAACCCGTTTCGTCACTCAGTCGGTCACTTGGAAACAATAATCATGAACATCTGAAACTACTACCCCATTCCATACTCGTTGGGGGCGCATTTCCGGAAGAAGAAGAAAAAAAAACAAATTCAGACGATGACGTCATTGTTTACTCTTAAATAGGTTTAACAATGATGTCCTTTGCCTACGACCATACCATGCTGAATATACCGGTTCTCGTCCGATCACCGAAGTCAAGCAGCATAGGGCCCGGTTAGTACTTGGATGGGAGACCGCCTGGGAATACCGGGTGTTGTAGGCATTTTGTTGCTTGACATGTAGACATCCTTCTCTTACCTTCCCTTGTCCTCCTTCTTTTTTTCTTTTTTTTTTAAAGGTGTTTTGTATTTCTCCCCTTTTTGTTCTTCCCCTCTTCAAATTCCCACAGAGGAATTATTATCATCCCTCTTTCTGGAGGAAAGACAGGGAGCAAAGAAAACGACGACCAGGTTTTGGTGGCTCTTCCCTTCTAAAAGAAGCTCATTATCGACCTCTAACTCCATCCTTCCTTCCCTTCTCCACCTCTTTAACAAACTCCCGTCTCCCTCTCCCCGGCCTGGCTCCTCTTTTTTCTTTTATTCCATCCTTCATGTAGCATATTATTATGGCACAATGTTTCACCCTCAACCGTTTCCAAGACAGTACGTGTCAATGCGCACACGTCTTGGTGCGCATGCTGAAAGTTACGTCATGAACGAATCCCGTGTCGAGGTCTGCTCCTTCGCTAGTCTTCTCACCAATCTAAGGCTAATTTCGACTATGATGTCATCTTGTTATATTCCTCATCCCCAAGTTAGACCCGATCTGAAAAGGGCATAGAAGTTCAGCTCTGGAGTAATTAATACCTCAATATAGTTCAACAAGAGCTCCATCTGCAGAGTCTCTTGGTTGGTGTTCAGGCTAAACCCGTTTCGTCACTCAGTCGGTCACTTGGAAACAATAATCATGAACATCTGAAACTACTACCCCATTCCATACTCGTTGGGGGCGCATTTCCGGAAGAAGAAGAAAAAAAAACAAATTCAGACGATGACGTCATTGTTTACTCTTAAATAGGTTTAACAATGATGTCCTTTGCCTACGACCATACCATGCTGAATATACCGGTTCTCGTCCGATCACCGAAGTCAAGCAGCATAGGGCCCGGTTAGTACTTGGATGGGAGACCGCCTGGGAATACCGGGTGTTGTAGGCATTTTGTTGCTTGACATGTAGACATCCTTCTCTTACCTTCCCTTGTCCTCCTTCTTTTTTTCTTTTTTTTTTAAAGGTGTTTTGTATTTCTCCCCTTTTTGTTCTTCCCCTCTTCAAATTCCCACAGAGGAATTATTATCATCCCTCTTTCTGGAGGAAAGACAGGGAGCAAAGAAAACGACGACCAGGTTTTGGTGGCTCTTCCCTTCTAAAAGAAGCTCATTATCGACCTCTAACTCCATCCTTCCTTCCCTTCTCCACCTCTTTAACAAACTCCCGTCTCCCTCTCCCCGGCCTGGCTCCTCTTTTTTCTTTTATTCCATCCTTCATGTAGCATATTATTATGGCACAATGTTTCACCCTCAACCGTTTCCAAGACAGTACGTGTCAATGCGCACACGTCTTGGTGCGCATGCTGAAAGTTACGTCATGAACGAATCCCGTGTCGAGGTCTGCTCCTTCGCTAGTCTTCTCACCAATCTAAGGCTAATTTCGACTATGATGTCATCTTGTTATATTCCTCATCCCCAAGTTAGACCCGATCTGAAAAGGGCATAGAAGTTCAGCTCTGGAGTAATTAATACCTCAATATAGTTCAACAAGAGCTCCATCTGCAGAGTCTCTTGGTTGGTGTTCAGGCTAAACCCGTTTCGTCACTCAGTCGGTCACTTGGAAACAATAATCATGAACATCTGAAACTACTACCCCATTCCATACTCGTTGGGGGCGCATTTCCGGAAGAAGAAGAAAAAAAAACAAATTCAGACGATGACGTCATTGTTTACTCTTAAATAGGTTTAACAATGATGTCCTTTGCCTACGACCATACCATGCTGAATATACCGGTTCTCGTCCGATCACCGAAGTCAAGCAGCATAGGGCCCGGTTAGTACTTGGATGGGAGACCGCCTGGGAATACCGGGTGTTGTAGGCATTTTGTTGCTTGACATGTAGACATCCTTCTCTTACCTTCCCTTGTCCTCCTTCTTTTTTTCTTTTTTTTTTAAAGGTGTTTTGTATTTCTCCCCTTTTTGTTCTTCCCCTCTTCAAATTCCCACAGAGGAATTATTATCATCCCTCTTTCTGGAGGAAAGACAGGGAGCAAAGAAAACGACGACCAGGTTTTGGTGGCTCTTCCCTTCTAAAAGAAGCTCATTATCGACCTCTAACTCCATCCTTCCTTCCCTTCTCCACCTCTTTAACAAACTCCCGTCTCCCTCTCCCCGGCCTGGCTCCTCTTTTTTCTTTTATTCCATCCTTCATGTAGCATATTATTATGGCACAATGTTTCACCCTCAACCGTTTCCAAGACAGTACGTGTCAATGCGCACACGTCTTGGTGCGCATGCTGAAAGTTACGTCATGAACGAATCCCGTGTCGAGGTCTGCTCCTTCGCTAGTCTTCTCACCAATCTAAGGCTAATTTCGACTATGATGTCATCTTGTTATATTCCTCATCCCCAAGTTAGACCCGATCTGAAAAGGGCATAGAAGTTCAGCTCTGGAGTAATTAATACCTCAATATAGTTCAACAAGAGCTCCATCTGCAGAGTCTCTTGGTTGGTGTTCAGGCTAAACCCGTTTCGTCACTCAGTCGGTCACTTGGAAACAATAATCATGAACATCTGAAACTACTACCCCATTCCATACTCGTTGGGGGCGCATTTCCGGAAGAAGAAGAAAAAAAAACAAATTCAGACGATGACGTCATTGTTTACTCTTAAATAGGTTTAACAATGATGTCCTTTGCCTACGACCATACCATGCTGAATATACCGGTTCTCGTCCGATCACCGAAGTCAAGCAGCATAGGGCCCGGTTAGTACTTGGATGGGAGACCGCCTGGGAATACCGGGTGTTGTAGGCATTTTGTTGCTTGACATGTAGACATCCTTCTCTTACCTTCCCTTGTCCTCCTTCTTTTTTTCTTTTTTTTTTAAAGGTGTTTTGTATTTCTCCCCTTTTTGTTCTTCCCCTCTTCAAATTCCCACAGAGGAATTATTATCATCCCTCTTTCTGGAGGAAAGACAGGGAGCAAAGAAAACGACGACCAGGTTTTGGTGGCTCTTCCCTTCTAAAAGAAGCTCATTATCGACCTCTAACTCCATCCTTCCTTCCCTTCTCCACCTCTTTAACAAACTCCCGTCTCCCTCTCCCCGGCCTGGCTCCTCTTTTTTCTTTTATTCCATCCTTCATGTAGCATATTATTATGGCACAATGTTTCACCCTCAACCGTTTCCAAGACAGTACGTGTCAATGCGCACACGTCTTGGTGCGCATGCTGAAAGTTACGTCATGAACGAATCCCGTGTCGAGGTCTGCTCCTTCGCTAGTCTTCTCACCAATCTAAGGCTAATTTCGACTATGATGTCATCTTGTTATATTCCTCATCCCCAAGTTAGACCCGATCTGAAAAGGGCATAGAAGTTCAGCTCTGGAGTAATTAATACCTCAATATAGTTCAACAAGAGCTCCATCTGCAGAGTCTCTTGGTTGGTGTTCAGGCTAAACCCGTTTCGTCACTCAGTCGGTCACTTGGAAACAATAATCATGAACATCTGAAACTACTACCCCATTCCATACTCGTTGGGGGCGCATTTCCGGAAGAAGAAGAAAAAAAAACAAATTCAGACGATGACGTCATTGTTTACTCTTAAATAGGTTTAACAATGATGTCCTTTGCCTACGACCATACCATGCTGAATATACCGGTTCTCGTCCGATCACCGAAGTCAAGCAGCATAGGGCCCGGTTAGTACTTGGATGGGAGACCGCCTGGGAATACCGGGTGTTGTAGGCATTTTGTTGCTTGACATGTAGACATCCTTCTCTTACCTTCCCTTGTCCTCCTTCTTTTTTTCTTTTTTTTTTAAAGGTGTTTTGTATTTCTCCCCTTTTTGTTCTTCCCCTCTTCAAATTCCCACAGAGGAATTATTATCATCCCTCTTTCTGGAGGAAAGACAGGGAGCAAAGAAAACGACGACCAGGTTTTGGTGGCTCTTCCCTTCTAAAAGAAGCTCATTATCGACCTCTAACTCCATCCTTCCTTCCCTTCTCCACCTCTTTAACAAACTCCCGTCTCCCTCTCCCCGGCCTGGCTCCTCTTTTTTCTTTTATTCCATCCTTCATGTAGCATATTATTATGGCACAATGTTTCACCCTCAACCGTTTCCAAGACAGTACGTGTCAATGCGCACACGTCTTGGTGCGCATGCTGAAAGTTACGTCATGAACGAATCCCGTGTCGAGGTCTGCTCCTTCGCTAGTCTTCTCACCAATCTAAGGCTAATTTCGACTATGATGTCATCTTGTTATATTCCTCATCCCCAAGTTAGACCCGATCTGAAAAGGGCATAGAAGTTCAGCTCTGGAGTAATTAATACCTCAATATAGTTCAACAAGAGCTCCATCTGCAGAGTCTCTTGGTTGGTGTTCAGGCTAAACCCGTTTCGTCACTCAGTCGGTCACTTGGAAACAATAATCATGAACATCTGAAACTACTACCCCATTCCATACTCGTTGGGGGCGCATTTCCGGAAGAAGAAGAAAAAAAAACAAATTCAGACGATGACGTCATTGTTTACTCTTAAATAGGTTTAACAATGATGTCCTTTGCCTACGACCATACCATGCTGAATATACCGGTTCTCGTCCGATCACCGAAGTCAAGCAGCATAGGGCCCGGTTAGTACTTGGATGGGAGACCGCCTGGGAATACCGGGTGTTGTAGGCATTTTGTTGCTTGACATGTAGACATCCTTCTCTTACCTTCCCTTGTCCTCCTTCTTTTTTTCTTTTTTTTTTAAAGGTGTTTTGTATTTCTCCCCTTTTTGTTCTTCCCCTCTTCAAATTCCCACAGAGGAATTATTATCATCCCTCTTTCTGGAGGAAAGACAGGGAGCAAAGAAAACGACGACCAGGTTTTGGTGGCTCTTCCCTTCTAAAAGAAGCTCATTATCGACCTCTAACTCCATCCTTCCTTCCCTTCTCCACCTCTTTAACAAACTCCCGTCTCCCTCTCCCCGGCCTGGCTCCTCTTTTTTCTTTTATTCCATCCTTCATGTAGCATATTATTATGGCACAATGTTTCACCCTCAACCGTTTCCAAGACAGTACGTGTCAATGCGCACACGTCTTGGTGCGCATGCTGAAAGTTACGTCATGAACGAATCCCGTGTCGAGGTCTGCTCCTTCGCTAGTCTTCTCACCAATCTAAGGCTAATTTCGACTATGATGTCATCTTGTTATATTCCTCATCCCCAAGTTAGACCCGATCTGAAAAGGGCATAGAAGTTCAGCTCTGGAGTAATTAATACCTCAATATAGTTCAACAAGAGCTCCATCTGCAGAGTCTCTTGGTTGGTGTTCAGGCTAAACCCGTTTCGTCACTCAGTCGGTCACTTGGAAACAATAATCATGAACATCTGAAACTACTACCCCATTCCATACTCGTTGGGGGCGCATTTCCGGAAGAAGAAGAAAAAAAAACAAATTCAGACGATGACGTCATTGTTTACTCTTAAATAGGTTTAACAATGATGTCCTTTGCCTACGACCATACCATGCTGAATATACCGGTTCTCGTCCGATCACCGAAGTCAAGCAGCATAGGGCCCGGTTAGTACTTGGATGGGAGACCGCCTGGGAATACCGGGTGTTGTAGGCATTTTGTTGCTTGACATGTAGACATCCTTCTCTTACCTTCCCTTGTCCTCCTTCTTTTTTTCTTTTTTTTTTAAAGGTGTTTTGTATTTCTCCCCTTTTTGTTCTTCCCCTCTTCAAATTCCCACAGAGGAATTATTATCATCCCTCTTTCTGGAGGAAAGACAGGGAGCAAAGAAAACGACGACCAGGTTTTGGTGGCTCTTCCCTTCTAAAAGAAGCTCATTATCGACCTCTAACTCCATCCTTCCTTCCCTTCTCCACCTCTTTAACAAACTCCCGTCTCCCTCTCCCCGGCCTGGCTCCTCTTTTTTCTTTTATTCCATCCTTCATGTAGCATATTATTATGGCACAATGTTTCACCCTCAACCGTTTCCAAGACAGTACGTGTCAATGCGCACACGTCTTGGTGCGCATGCTGAAAGTTACGTCATGAACGAATCCCGTGTCGAGGTCTGCTCCTTCGCTAGTCTTCTCACCAATCTAAGGCTAATTTCGACTATGATGTCATCTTGTTATATTCCTCATCCCCAAGTTAGACCCGATCTGAAAAGGGCATAGAAGTTCAGCTCTGGAGTAATTAATACCTCAATATAGTTCAACAAGAGCTCCATCTGCAGAGTCTCTTGGTTGGTGTTCAGGCTAAACCCGTTTCGTCACTCAGTCGGTCACTTGGAAACAATAATCATGAACATCTGAAACTACTACCCCATTCCATACTCGTTGGGGGCGCATTTCCGGAAGAAGAAGAAAAAAAAACAAATTCAGACGATGACGTCATTGTTTACTCTTAAATAGGTTTAACAATGATGTCCTTTGCCTACGACCATACCATGCTGAATATACCGGTTCTCGTCCGATCACCGAAGTCAAGCAGCATAGGGCCCGGTTAGTACTTGGATGGGAGACCGCCTGGGAATACCGGGTGTTGTAGGCATTTTGTTGCTTGACATGTAGACATCCTTCTCTTACCTTCCCTTGTCCTCCTTCTTTTTTTCTTTTTTTTTTAAAGGTGTTTTGTATTTCTCCCCTTTTTGTTCTTCCCCTCTTCAAATTCCCACAGAGGAATTATTATCATCCCTCTTTCTGGAGGAAAGACAGGGAGCAAAGAAAACGACGACCAGGTTTTGGTGGCTCTTCCCTTCTAAAAGAAGCTCATTATCGACCTCTAACTCCATCCTTCCTTCCCTTCTCCACCTCTTTAACAAACTCCCGTCTCCCTCTCCCCGGCCTGGCTCCTCTTTTTTCTTTTATTCCATCCTTCATGTAGCATATTATTATGGCACAATGTTTCACCCTCAACCGTTTCCAAGACAGTACGTGTCAATGCGCACACGTCTTGGTGCGCATGCTGAAAGTTACGTCATGAACGAATCCCGTGTCGAGGTCTGCTCCTTCGCTAGTCTTCTCACCAATCTAAGGCTAATTTCGACTATGATGTCATCTTGTTATATTCCTCATCCCCAAGTTAGACCCGATCTGAAAAGGGCATAGAAGTTCAGCTCTGGAGTAATTAATACCTCAATATAGTTCAACAAGAGCTCCATCTGCAGAGTCTCTTGGTTGGTGTTCAGGCTAAACCCGTTTCGTCACTCAGTCGGTCACTTGGAAACAATAATCATGAACATCTGAAACTACTACCCCATTCCATACTCGTTGGGGGCGCATTTCCGGAAGAAGAAGAAAAAAAAACAAATTCAGACGATGACGTCATTGTTTACTCTTAAATAGGTTTAACAATGATGTCCTTTGCCTACGACCATACCATGCTGAATATACCGGTTCTCGTCCGATCACCGAAGTCAAGCAGCATAGGGCCCGGTTAGTACTTGGATGGGAGACCGCCTGGGAATACCGGGTGTTGTAGGCATTTTGTTGCTTGACATGTAGACATCCTTCTCTTACCTTCCCTTGTCCTCCTTCTTTTTTTCTTTTTTTTTTAAAGGTGTTTTGTATTTCTCCCCTTTTTGTTCTTCCCCTCTTCAAATTCCCACAGAGGAATTATTATCATCCCTCTTTCTGGAGGAAAGACAGGGAGCAAAGAAAACGACGACCAGGTTTTGGTGGCTCTTCCCTTCTAAAAGAAGCTCATTATCGACCTCTAACTCCATCCTTCCTTCCCTTCTCCACCTCTTTAACAAACTCCCGTCTCCCTCTCCCCGGCCTGGCTCCTCTTTTTTCTTTTATTCCATCCTTCATGTAGCATATTATTATGGCACAATGTTTCACCCTCAACCGTTTCCAAGACAGTACGTGTCAATGCGCACACGTCTTGGTGCGCATGCTGAAAGTTACGTCATGAACGAATCCCGTGTCGAGGTCTGCTCCTTCGCTAGTCTTCTCACCAATCTAAGGCTAATTTCGACTATGATGTCATCTTGTTATATTCCTCATCCCCAAGTTAGACCCGATCTGAAAAGGGCATAGAAGTTCAGCTCTGGAGTAATTAATACCTCAATATAGTTCAACAAGAGCTCCATCTGCAGAGTCTCTTGGTTGGTGTTCAGGCTAAACCCGTTTCGTCACTCAGTCGGTCACTTGGAAACAATAATCATGAACATCTGAAACTACTACCCCATTCCATACTCGTTGGGGGCGCATTTCCGGAAGAAGAAGAAAAAAAAACAAATTCAGACGATGACGTCATTGTTTACTCTTAAATAGGTTTAACAATGATGTCCTTTGCCTACGACCATACCATGCTGAATATACCGGTTCTCGTCCGATCACCGAAGTCAAGCAGCATAGGGCCCGGTTAGTACTTGGATGGGAGACCGCCTGGGAATACCGGGTGTTGTAGGCATTTTGTTGCTTGACATGTAGACATCCTTCTCTTACCTTCCCTTGTCCTCCTTCTTTTTTTCTTTTTTTTTTAAAGGTGTTTTGTATTTCTCCCCTTTTTGTTCTTCCCCTCTTCAAATTCCCACAGAGGAATTATTATCATCCCTCTTTCTGGAGGAAAGACAGGGAGCAAAGAAAACGACGACCAGGTTTTGGTGGCTCTTCCCTTCTAAAAGAAGCTCATTATCGACCTCTAACTCCATCCTTCCTTCCCTTCTCCACCTCTTTAACAAACTCCCGTCTCCCTCTCCCCGGCCTGGCTCCTCTTTTTTCTTTTATTCCATCCTTCATGTAGCATATTATTATGGCACAATGTTTCACCCTCAACCGTTTCCAAGACAGTACGTGTCAATGCGCACACGTCTTGGTGCGCATGCTGAAAGTTACGTCATGAACGAATCCCGTGTCGAGGTCTGCTCCTTCGCTAGTCTTCTCACCAATCTAAGGCTAATTTCGACTATGATGTCATCTTGTTATATTCCTCATCCCCAAGTTAGACCCGATCTGAAAAGGGCATAGAAGTTCAGCTCTGGAGTAATTAATACCTCAATATAGTTCAACAAGAGCTCCATCTGCAGAGTCTCTTGGTTGGTGTTCAGGCTAAACCCGTTTCGTCACTCAGTCGGTCACTTGGAAACAATAATCATGAACATCTGAAACTACTACCCCATTCCATACTCGTTGGGGGCGCATTTCCGGAAGAAGAAGAAAAAAAAACAAATTCAGACGATGACGTCATTGTTTACTCTTAAATAGGTTTAACAATGATGTCATCTTTCATACGCCTGTCCATCATGCTGAATATACCGGTTCTCGTCCGATCACCGAAGTCAAGCAGCATAGGGCCCGGTTAGTACTTGGATGGGAGACCGCCTGGGAATACCGGGTGTTGTAGGCATTTTGTTGCTTGACATGTAGACATCCTTCTCTTACCTTCCCTTGTCCTCCTTCTTTTTTTCTTTTTTTTTTAAAGGTGTTTTGTATTTCTCCCCTTTTTGTTCTTCCCCTCTTCAAATTCCCACAGAGGAATTATTATCATCCCTCTTTCTGGAGGAAAGACAGGGAGCAAAGAAAACGACGACCAGGTTTTGGTGGCTCTTCCCTTCTAAAAGAAGCTCATTATCGACCTCTAACTCCATCCTTCCTTCCCTTCTCCACCTCTTTAACAAACTCCCGTCTCCCTCTCCCCGGCCTGGCTCCTCTTTTTTCTTTTATTCCATCCTTCATGTAGCATATTATTATGGCACAATGTTTCACCCTCAACCGTTTCCAAGACAGTACGTGTCAATGCGCACACGTCTTGGTGCGCATGCTGAAAGTTACGTCATGAACGAATCCCGTGTCGAGGTCTGCTCCTTCGCTAGTCTTCTCACCAATCTAAGGCTAATTTCGACTATGATGTCATCTTGTTATATTCCTCATCCCCAAGTTAGACCCGATCTGAAAAGGGCATAGAAGTTCAGCTCTGGAGTAATTAATACCTCAATATAGTTCAACAAGAGCTCCATCTGCAGAGTCTCTTGGTTGGTGTTCAGGCTAAACCCGTTTCGTCACTCAGTCGGTCACTTGGAAACAATAATCATGAACATCTGAAACTACTACCCCATTCCATACTCGTTGGGGGCGCATTTCCGGAAGAAGAAGAAAAAAAAACAAATTCAGACGATGACGTCATTGTTTACTCTTAAATAGGTTTAACAATGATGTCCTTTGCCTACGACCATACCATGCTGAATATACCGGTTCTCGTCCGATCACCGAAGTCAAGCAGCATAGGGCCCGGTTAGTACTTGGATGGGAGACCGCCTGGGAATACCGGGTGTTGTAGGCATTTTGTTGCTTGACATGTAGACATCCTTCTCTTACCTTCCCTTGTCCTCCTTCTTTTTTTCTTTTTTTTTTAAAGGTGTTTTGTATTTCTCCCCTTTTTGTTCTTCCCCTCTTCAAATTCCCACAGAGGAATTATTATCATCCCTCTTTCTGGAGGAAAGACAGGGAGCAAAGAAAACGACGACCAGGTTTTGGTGGCTCTTCCCTTCTAAAAGAAGCTCATTATCGACCTCTAACTCCATCCTTCCTTCCCTTCTCCACCTCTTTAACAAACTCCCGTCTCCCTCTCCCCGGCCTGGCTCCTCTTTTTTCTTTTATTCCATCCTTCATGTAGCATATTATTATGGCACAATGTTTCACCCTCAACCGTTTCCAAGACAGTACGTGTCAATGCGCACACGTCTTGGTGCGCATGCTGAAAGTTACGTCATGAACGAATCCCGTGTCGAGGTCTGCTCCTTCGCTAGTCTTCTCACCAATCTAAGGCTAATTTCGACTATGATGTCATCTTGTTATATTCCTCATCCCCAAGTTAGACCCGATCTGAAAAGGGCATAGAAGTTCAGCTCTGGAGTAATTAATACCTCAATATAGTTCAACAAGAGCTCCATCTGCAGAGTCTCTTGGTTGGTGTTCAGGCTAAACCCGTTTCGTCACTCAGTCGGTCACTTGGAAACAATAATCATGAACATCTGAAACTACTACCCCATTCCATACTCGTTGGGGGCGCATTTCCGGAAGAAGAAGAAAAAAAAACAAATTCAGACGATGACGTCATTGTTTACTCTTAAATAGGTTTAACAATGATGTCCTTTGCCTACGACCATACCATGCTGAATATACCGGTTCTCGTCCGATCACCGAAGTCAAGCAGCATAGGGCCCGGTTAGTACTTGGATGGGAGACCGCCTGGGAATACCGGGTGTTGTAGGCATTTTGTTGCTTGACATGTAGACATCCTTCTCTTACCTTCCCTTGTCCTCCTTCTTTTTTTCTTTTTTTTTTAAAGGTGTTTTGTATTTCTCCCCTTTTTGTTCTTCCCCTCTTCAAATTCCCACAGAGGAATTATTATCATCCCTCTTTCTGGAGGAAAGACAGGGAGCAAAGAAAACGACGACCAGGTTTTGGTGGCTCTTCCCTTCTAAAAGAAGCTCATTATCGACCTCTAACTCCATCCTTCCTTCCCTTCTCCACCTCTTTAACAAACTCCCGTCTCCCTCTCCCCGGCCTGGCTCCTCTTTTTTCTTTTATTCCATCCTTCATGTAGCATATTATTATGGCACAATGTTTCACCCTCAACCGTTTCCAAGACAGTACGTGTCAATGCGCACACGTCTTGGTGCGCATGCTGAAAGTTACGTCATGAACGAATCCCGTGTCGAGGTCTGCTCCTTCGCTAGTCTTCTCACCAATCTAAGGCTAATTTCGACTATGATGTCATCTTGTTATATTCCTCATCCCCAAGTTAGACCCGATCTGAAAAGGGCATAGAAGTTCAGCTCTGGAGTAATTAATACCTCAATATAGTTCAACAAGAGCTCCATCTGCAGAGTCTCTTGGTTGGTGTTCAGGCTAAACCCGTTTCGTCACTCAGTCGGTCACTTGGAAACAATAATCATGAACATCTGAAACTACTACCCCATTCCATACTCGTTGGGGGCGCATTTCCGGAAGAAGAAGAAAAAAAAACAAATTCAGACGATGACGTCATTGTTTACTCTTAAATAGGTTTAACAATGATGTCCTTTGCCTACGACCATACCATGCTGAATATACCGGTTCTCGTCCGATCACCGAAGTCAAGCAGCATAGGGCCCGGTTAGTACTTGGATGGGAGACCGCCTGGGAATACCGGGTGTTGTAGGCATTTTGTTGCTTGACATGTAGACATCCTTCTCTTACCTTCCCTTGTCCTCCTTCTTTTTTTTTTTTTTTTTTAAAGGTGTTTTGTATTTCTCCCCTTTTTGTTCTTCCCCTCTTCAAATTCCCACAGAGGAATTATTATCATCCCTCTTTCTGGAGGAAAGACAGGGAGCAAAGAAAACGACGACCAGGTTTTGGTGGCTCTTCCCTTCTAAAAGAAGCTCATTATCGACCTCTAACTCCATCCTTCCTTCCCTTCTCCACCTCTTTAACAAACTCCCGTCTCCCTCTCCCCGGCCTGGCTCCTCTTTTTTCTTTTATTCCATCCTTCATGTAGCATATTATTATGGCACAATGTTTCACCCTCAACCGTTTCCAAGACAGTACGTGTCAATGCGCACACGTCTTGGTGCGCATGCTGAAAGTTACGTCATGAACGAATCCCGTGTCGAGGTCTGCTCCTTCGCTAGTCTTCTCACCAATCTAAGGCTAATTTCGACTATGATGTCATCTTGTTATATTCCTCATCCCCAAGTTAGACCCGATCTGAAAAGGGCATAGAAGTTCAGCTCTGGAGTAATTAATACCTCAATATAGTTCAACAAGAGCTCCATCTGCAGAGTCTCTTGGTTGGTGTTCAGGCTAAACCCGTTTCGTCACTCAGTCGGTCACTTGGAAACAATAATCATGAACATCTGAAACTACTACCCCATTCCATACTCGTTGGGGGCGCATTTCCGGAAGAAGAAGAAAAAAAAACAAATTCAGACGATGACGTCATTGTTTACTCTTAAATAGGTTTAACAATGATGTCCTTTGCCTACGACCATACCATGCTGAATATACCGGTTCTCGTCCGATCACCGAAGTCAAGCAGCATAGGGCCCGGTTAGTACTTGGATGGGAGACCGCCTGGGAATACCGGGTGTTGTAGGCATTTTGTTGCTTGACATGTAGACATCCTTCTCTTACCTTCCCTTGTCCTCCTTCTTTTTTTCTTTTTTTTTTAAAGGTGTTTTGTATTTCTCCCCTTTTTGTTCTTCCCCTCTTCAAATTCCCACAGAGGAATTATTATCATCCCTCTTTCTGGAGGAAAGACAGGGAGCAAAGAAAACGACGACCAGGTTTTGGTGGCTCTTCCCTTCTAAAAGAAGCTCATTATCGACCTCTAACTCCATCCTTCCTTCCCTTCTCCACCTCTTTAACAAACTCCCGTCTCCCTCTCCCCGGCCTGGCTCCTCTTTTTTCTTTTATTCCATCCTTCATGTAGCATATTATTATGGCACAATGTTTCACCCTCAACCGTTTCCAAGACAGTACGTGTCAATGCGCACACGTCTTGGTGCGCATGCTGAAAGTTACGTCATGAACGAATCCCGTGTCGAGGTCTGCTCCTTCGCTAGTCTTCTCACCAATCTAAGGCTAATTTCGACTATGATGTCATCTTGTTATATTCCTCATCCCCAAGTTAGACCCGATCTGAAAAGGGCATAGAAGTTCAGCTCTGGAGTAATTAATACCTCAATATAGTTCAACAAGAGCTCCATCTGCAGAGTCTCTTGGTTGGTGTTCAGGCTAAACCCGTTTCGTCACTCAGTCGGTCACTTGGAAACAATAATCATGAACATCTGAAACTACTACCCCATTCCATACTCGTTGGGGGCGCATTTCCGGAAGAAGAAGAAAAAAAAACAAATTCAGACGATGACGTCATTGTTTACTCTTAAATAGGTTTAACAATGATGTCCTTTGCCTACGACCATACCATGCTGAATATACCGGTTCTCGTCCGATCACCGAAGTCAAGCAGCATAGGGCCCGGTTAGTACTTGGATGGGAGACCGCCTGGGAATACCGGGTGTTGTAGGCATTTTGTTGCTTGACATGTAGACATCCTTCTCTTACCTTCCCTTGTCCTCCTTCTTTTTTTCTTTTTTTTTTAAAGGTGTTTTGTATTTCTCCCCTTTTTGTTCTTCCCCTCTTCAAATTCCCACAGAGGAATTATTATCATCCCTCTTTCTGGAGGAAAGACAGGGAGCAAAGAAAACGACGACCAGGTTTTGGTGGCTCTTCCCTTCTAAAAGAAGCTCATTATCGACCTCTAACTCCATCCTTCCTTCCCTTCTCCACCTCTTTAACAAACTCCCGTCTCCCTCTCCCCGGCCTGGCTCCTCTTTTTTCTTTTATTCCATCCTTCATGTAGCATATTATTATGGCACAATGTTTCACCCTCAACCGTTTCCAAGACAGTACGTGTCAATGCGCACACGTCTTGGTGCGCATGCTGAAAGTTACGTCATGAACGAATCCCGTGTCGAGGTCTGCTCCTTCGCTAGTCTTCTCACCAATCTAAGGCTAATTTCGACTATGATGTCATCTTGTTATATTCCTCATCCCCAAGTTAGACCCGATCTGAAAAGGGCATAGAAGTTCAGCTCTGGAGTAATTAATACCTCAATATAGTTCAACAAGAGCTCCATCTGCAGAGTCTCTTGGTTGGTGTTCAGGCTAAACCCGTTTCGTCACTCAGTCGGTCACTTGGAAACAATAATCATGAACATCTGAAACTACTACCCCATTCCATACTCGTTGGGGGCGCATTTCCGGAAGAAGAAGAAAAAAAAACAAATTCAGACGATGACGTCATTGTTTACTCTTAAATAGGTTTAACAATGATGTCCTTTGCCTACGACCATACCATGCTGAATATACCGGTTCTCGTCCGATCACCGAAGTCAAGCAGCATAGGGCCCGGTTAGTACTTGGATGGGAGACCGCCTGGGAATACCGGGTGTTGTAGGCATTTTGTTGCTTGACATGTAGACATCCTTCTCTTACCTTCCCTTGTCCTCCTTCTTTTTTTCTTTTTTTTTTAAAGGTGTTTTGTATTTCTCCCCTTTTTGTTCTTCCCCTCTTCAAATTCCCACAGAGGAATTATTATCATCCCTCTTTCTGGAGGAAAGACAGGGAGCAAAGAAAACGACGACCAGGTTTTGGTGGCTCTTCCCTTCTAAAAGAAGCTCATTATCGACCTCTAACTCCATCCTTCCTTCCCTTCTCCACCTCTTTAACAAACTCCCGTCTCCCTCTCCCCGGCCTGGCTCCTCTTTTTTCTTTTATTCCATCCTTCATGTAGCATATTATTATGGCACAATGTTTCACCCTCAACCGTTTCCAAGACAGTACGTGTCAATGCGCACACGTCTTGGTGCGCATGCTGAAAGTTACGTCATGAACGAATCCCGTGTCGAGGTCTGCTCCTTCGCTAGTCTTCTCACCAATCTAAGGCTAATTTCGACTATGATGTCATCTTGTTATATTCCTCATCCCCAAGTTAGACCCGATCTGAAAAGGGCATAGAAGTTCAGCTCTGGAGTAATTAATACCTCAATATAGTTCAACAAGAGCTCCATCTGCAGAGTCTCTTGGTTGGTGTTCAGGCTAAACCCGTTTCGTCACTCAGTCGGTCACTTGGAAACAATAATCATGAACATCTGAAACTACTACCCCATTCCATACTCGTTGGGGGCGCATTTCCGGAAGAAGAAGAAAAAAAAACAAATTCAGACGATGACGTCATTGTTTACTCTTAAATAGGTTTAACAATGATGTCATCTTTCATACGCCTGTCCATCATGCTGAATATACCGGTTCTCGTCCGATCACCGAAGTCAAGCAGCATAGGGCCCGGTTAGTACTTGGATGGGAGACCGCCTGGGAATACCGGGTGTTGTAGGCATTTTGTTGCTTGACATGTAGACATCCTTCTCTTACCTTCCCTTGTCCTCCTTCTTTTTTTCTTTTTTTTTTAAAGGTGTTTTGTATTTCTCCCCTTTTTGTTCTTCCCCTCTTCAAATTCCCACAGAGGAATTATTATCATCCCTCTTTCTGGAGGAAAGACAGGGAGCAAAGAAAACGACGACCAGGTTTTGGTGGCTCTTCCCTTCTAAAAGAAGCTCATTATCGACCTCTAACTCCATCCTTCCTTCCCTTCTCCACCTCTTTAACAAACTCCCGTCTCCCTCTCCCCGGCCTGGCTCCTCTTTTTTCTTTTATTCCATCCTTCATGTAGCATATTATTATGGCACAATGTTTCACCCTCAACCGTTTCCAAGACAGTACGTGTCAATGCGCACACGTCTTGGTGCGCATGCTGAAAGTTACGTCATGAACGAATCCCGTGTCGAGGTCTGCTCCTTCGCTAGTCTTCTCACCAATCTAAGGCTAATTTCGACTATGATGTCATCTTGTTATATTCCTCATCCCCAAGTTAGACCCGATCTGAAAAGGGCATAGAAGTTCAGCTCTGGAGTAATTAATACCTCAATATAGTTCAACAAGAGCTCCATCTGCAGAGTCTCTTGGTTGGTGTTCAGGCTAAACCCGTTTCGTCACTCAGTCGGTCACTTGGAAACAATAATCATGAACATCTGAAACTACTACCCCATTCCATACTCGTTGGGGGCGCATTTCCGGAAGAAGAAGAAAAAAAAACAAATTCAGACGATGACGTCATTGTTTACTCTTAAATAGGTTTAACAATGATGTCCTTTGCCTACGACCATACCATGCTGAATATACCGGTTCTCGTCCGATCACCGAAGTCAAGCAGCATAGGGCCCGGTTAGTACTTGGATGGGAGACCGCCTGGGAATACCGGGTGTTGTAGGCATTTTGTTGCTTGACATGTAGACATCCTTCTCTTACCTTCCCTTGTCCTCCTTCTTTTTTTCTTTTTTTTTTAAAGGTGTTTTGTATTTCTCCCCTTTTTGTTCTTCCCCTCTTCAAATTCCCACAGAGGAATTATTATCATCCCTCTTTCTGGAGGAAAGACAGGGAGCAAAGAAAACGACGACCAGGTTTTGGTGGCTCTTCCCTTCTAAAAGAAGCTCATTATCGACCTCTAACTCCATCCTTCCTTCCCTTCTCCACCTCTTTAACAAACTCCCGTCTCCCTCTCCCCGGCCTGGCTCCTCTTTTTTCTTTTATTCCATCCTTCATGTAGCATATTATTATGGCACAATGTTTCACCCTCAACCGTTTCCAAGACAGTACGTGTCAATGCGCACACGTCTTGGTGCGCATGCTGAAAGTTACGTCATGAACGAATCCCGTGTCGAGGTCTGCTCCTTCGCTAGTCTTCTCACCAATCTAAGGCTAATTTCGACTATGATGTCATCTTGTTATATTCCTCATCCCCAAGTTAGACCCGATCTGAAAAGGGCATAGAAGTTCAGCTCTGGAGTAATTAATACCTCAATATAGTTCAACAAGAGCTCCATCTGCAGAGTCTCTTGGTTGGTGTTCAGGCTAAACCCGTTTCGTCACTCAGTCGGTCACTTGGAAACAATAATCATGAACATCTGAAACTACTACCCCATTCCATACTCGTTGGGGGCGCATTTCCGGAAGAAGAAGAAAAAAAAACAAATTCAGACGATGACGTCATTGTTTACTCTTAAATAGGTTTAACAATGATGTCATCTTTCATACGCCTGTCCATCATGCTGAATATACCGGTTCTCGTCCGATCACCGAAGTCAAGCAGCATAGGGCCCGGTTAGTACTTGGATGGGAGACCGCCTGGGAATACCGGGTGTTGTAGGCATTTTGTTGCTTGACATGTAGACATCCTTCTCTTACCTTCCCTTGTCCTCCTTCTTTTTTTCTTTTTTTTTTAAAGGTGTTTTGTATTTCTCCCCTTTTTGTTCTTCCCCTCTTCAAATTCCCACAGAGGAATTATTATCATCCCTCTTTCTGGAGGAAAGACAGGGAGCAAAGAAAACGACGACCAGGTTTTGGTGGCTCTTCCCTTCTAAAAGAAGCTCATTATCGACCTCTAACTCCATCCTTCCTTCCCTTCTCCACCTCTTTAACAAACTCCCGTCTCCCTCTCCCCGGCCTGGCTCCTCTTTTTTCTTTTATTCCATCCTTCATGTAGCATATTATTATGGCACAATGTTTCACCCTCAACCGTTTCCAAGACAGTACGTGTCAATGCGCACACGTCTTGGTGCGCATGCTGAAAGTTACGTCATGAACGAATCCCGTGTCGAGGTCTGCTCCTTCGCTAGTCTTCTCACCAATCTAAGGCTAATTTCGACTATGATGTCATCTTGTTATATTCCTCATCCCCAAGTTAGACCCGATCTGAAAAGGGCATAGAAGTTCAGCTCTGGAGTAATTAATACCTCAATATAGTTCAACAAGAGCTCCATCTGCAGAGTCTCTTGGTTGGTGTTCAGGCTAAACCCGTTTCGTCACTCAGTCGGTCACTTGGAAACAATAATCATGAACATCTGAAACTACTACCCCATTCCATACTCGTTGGGGGCGCATTTCCGGAAGAAGAAGAAAAAAAAACAAATTCAGACGATGACGTCATTGTTTACTCTTAAATAGGTTTAACAATGATGTCCTTTGCCTACGACCATACCATGCTGAATATACCGGTTCTCGTCCGATCACCGAAGTCAAGCAGCATAGGGCCCGGTTAGTACTTGGATGGGAGACCGCCTGGGAATACCGGGTGTTGTAGGCATTTTGTTGCTTGACATGTAGACATCCTTCTCTTACCTTCCCTTGTCCTCCTTCTTTTTTTCTTTTTTTTTTAAAGGTGTTTTGTATTTCTCCCCTTTTTGTTCTTCCCCTCTTCAAATTCCCACAGAGGAATTATTATCATCCCTCTTTCTGGAGGAAAGACAGGGAGCAAAGAAAACGACGACCAGGTTTTGGTGGCTCTTCCCTTCTAAAAGAAGCTCATTATCGACCTCTAACTCCATCCTTCCTTCCCTTCTCCACCTCTTTAACAAACTCCCGTCTCCCTCTCCCCGGCCTGGCTCCTCTTTTTTCTTTTATTCCATCCTTCATGTAGCATATTATTATGGCACAATGTTTCACCCTCAACCGTTTCCAAGACAGTACGTGTCAATGCGCACACGTCTTGGTGCGCATGCTGAAAGTTACGTCATGAACGAATCCCGTGTCGAGGTCTGCTCCTTCGCTAGTCTTCTCACCAATCTAAGGCTAATTTCGACTATGATGTCATCTTGTTATATTCCTCATCCCCAAGTTAGACCCGATCTGAAAAGGGCATAGAAGTTCAGCTCTGGAGTAATTAATACCTCAATATAGTTCAACAAGAGCTCCATCTGCAGAGTCTCTTGGTTGGTGTTCAGGCTAAACCCGTTTCGTCACTCAGTCGGTCACTTGGAAACAATAATCATGAACATCTGAAACTACTACCCCATTCCATACTCGTTGGGGGCGCATTTCCGGAAGAAGAAGAAAAAAAAACAAATTCAGACGATGACGTCATTGTTTACTCTTAAATAGGTTTAACAATGATGTCCTTTGCCTACGACCATACCATGCTGAATATACCGGTTCTCGTCCGATCACCGAAGTCAAGCAGCATAGGGCCCGGTTAGTACTTGGATGGGAGACCGCCTGGGAATACCGGGTGTTGTAGGCATTTTGTTGCTTGACATGTAGACATCCTTCTCTTACCTTCCCTTGTCCTCCTTCTTTTTTTCTTTTTTTTTTAAAGGTGTTTTGTATTTCTCCCCTTTTTGTTCTTCCCCTCTTCAAATTCCCACAGAGGAATTATTATCATCCCTCTTTCTGGAGGAAAGACAGGGAGCAAAGAAAACGACGACCAGGTTTTGGTGGCTCTTCCCTTCTAAAAGAAGCTCATTATCGACCTCTAACTCCATCCTTCCTTCCCTTCTCCACCTCTTTAACAAACTCCCGTCTCCCTCTCCCCGGCCTGGCTCCTCTTTTTTCTTTTATTCCATCCTTCATGTAGCATATTATTATGGCACAATGTTTCACCCTCAACCGTTTCCAAGACAGTACGTGTCAATGCGCACACGTCTTGGTGCGCATGCTGAAAGTTACGTCATGAACGAATCCCGTGTCGAGGTCTGCTCCTTCGCTAGTCTTCTCACCAATCTAAGGCTAATTTCGACTATGATGTCATCTTGTTATATTCCTCATCCCCAAGTTAGACCCGATCTGAAAAGGGCATAGAAGTTCAGCTCTGGAGTAATTAATACCTCAATATAGTTCAACAAGAGCTCCATCTGCAGAGTCTCTTGGTTGGTGTTCAGGCTAAACCCGTTTCGTCACTCAGTCGGTCACTTGGAAACAATAATCATGAACATCTGAAACTACTACCCCATTCCATACTCGTTGGGGGCGCATTTCCGGAAGAAGAAGAAAAAAAAACAAATTCAGACGATGACGTCATTGTTTACTCTTAAATAGGTTTAACAATGATGTCCTTTGCCTACGACCATACCATGCTGAATATACCGGTTCTCGTCCGATCACCGAAGTCAAGCAGCATAGGGCCCGGTTAGTACTTGGATGGGAGACCGCCTGGGAATACCGGGTGTTGTAGGCATTTTGTTGCTTGACATGTAGACATCCTTCTCTTACCTTCCCTTGTCCTCCTTCTTTTTTTCTTTTTTTTTTAAAGGTGTTTTGTATTTCTCCCCTTTTTGTTCTTCCCCTCTTCAAATTCCCACAGAGGAATTATTATCATCCCTCTTTCTGGAGGAAAGACAGGGAGCAAAGAAAACGACGACCAGGTTTTGGTGGCTCTTCCCTTCTAAAAGAAGCTCATTATCGACCTCTAACTCCATCCTTCCTTCCCTTCTCCACCTCTTTAACAAACTCCCGTCTCCCTCTCCCCGGCCTGGCTCCTCTTTTTTCTTTTATTCCATCCTTCATGTAGCATATTATTATGGCACAATGTTTCACCCTCAACCGTTTCCAAGACAGTACGTGTCAATGCGCACACGTCTTGGTGCGCATGCTGAAAGTTACGTCATGAACGAATCCCGTGTCGAGGTCTGCTCCTTCGCTAGTCTTCTCACCAATCTAAGGCTAATTTCGACTATGATGTCATCTTGTTATATTCCTCATCCCCAAGTTAGACCCGATCTGAAAAGGGCATAGAAGTTCAGCTCTGGAGTAATTAATACCTCAATATAGTTCAACAAGAGCTCCATCTGCAGAGTCTCTTGGTTGGTGTTCAGGCTAAACCCGTTTCGTCACTCAGTCGGTCACTTGGAAACAATAATCATGAACATCTGAAACTACTACCCCATTCCATACTCGTTGGGGGCGCATTTCCGGAAGAAGAAGAAAAAAAAACAAATTCAGACGATGACGTCATTGTTTACTCTTAAATAGGTTTAACAATGATGTCCTTTGCCTACGACCATACCATGCTGAATATACCGGTTCTCGTCCGATCACCGAAGTCAAGCAGCATAGGGCCCGGTTAGTACTTGGATGGGAGACCGCCTGGGAATACCGGGTGTTGTAGGCATTTTGTTGCTTGACATGTAGACATCCTTCTCTTACCTTCCCTTGTCCTCCTTCTTTTTTTCTTTTTTTTTTAAAGGTGTTTTGTATTTCTCCCCTTTTTGTTCTTCCCCTCTTCAAATTCCCACAGAGGAATTATTATCATCCCTCTTTCTGGAGGAAAGACAGGGAGCAAAGAAAACGACGACCAGGTTTTGGTGGCTCTTCCCTTCTAAAAGAAGCTCATTATCGACCTCTAACTCCATCCTTCCTTCCCTTCTCCACCTCTTTAACAAACTCCCGTCTCCCTCTCCCCGGCCTGGCTCCTCTTTTTTCTTTTATTCCATCCTTCATGTAGCATATTATTATGGCACAATGTTTCACCCTCAACCGTTTCCAAGACAGTACGTGTCAATGCGCACACGTCTTGGTGCGCATGCTGAAAGTTACGTCATGAACGAATCCCGTGTCGAGGTCTGCTCCTTCGCTAGTCTTCTCACCAATCTAAGGCTAATTTCGACTATGATGTCATCTTGTTATATTCCTCATCCCCAAGTTAGACCCGATCTGAAAAGGGCATAGAAGTTCAGCTCTGGAGTAATTAATACCTCAATATAGTTCAACAAGAGCTCCATCTGCAGAGTCTCTTGGTTGGTGTTCAGGCTAAACCCGTTTCGTCACTCAGTCGGTCACTTGGAAACAATAATCATGAACATCTGAAACTACTACCCCATTCCATACTCGTTGGGGGCGCATTTCCGGAAGAAGAAGAAAAAAAAACAAATTCAGACGATGACGTCATTGTTTACTCTTAAATAGGTTTAACAATGATGTCCTTTGCCTACGACCATACCATGCTGAATATACCGGTTCTCGTCCGATCACCGAAGTCAAGCAGCATAGGGCCCGGTTAGTACTTGGATGGGAGACCGCCTGGGAATACCGGGTGTTGTAGGCATTTTGTTGCTTGACATGTAGACATCCTTCTCTTACCTTCCCTTGTCCTCCTTCTTTTTTTCTTTTTTTTTTAAAGGTGTTTTGTATTTCTCCCCTTTTTGTTCTTCCCCTCTTCAAATTCCCACAGAGGAATTATTATCATCCCTCTTTCTGGAGGAAAGACAGGGAGCAAAGAAAACGACGACCAGGTTTTGGTGGCTCTTCCCTTCTAAAAGAAGCTCATTATCGACCTCTAACTCCATCCTTCCTTCCCTTCTCCACCTCTTTAACAAACTCCCGTCTCCCTCTCCCCGGCCTGGCTCCTCTTTTTTCTTTTATTCCATCCTTCATGTAGCATATTATTATGGCACAATGTTTCACCCTCAACCGTTTCCAAGACAGTACGTGTCAATGCGCACACGTCTTGGTGCGCATGCTGAAAGTTACGTCATGAACGAATCCCGTGTCGAGGTCTGCTCCTTCGCTAGTCTTCTCACCAATCTAAGGCTAATTTCGACTATGATGTCATCTTGTTATATTCCTCATCCCCAAGTTAGACCCGATCTGAAAAGGGCATAGAAGTTCAGCTCTGGAGTAATTAATACCTCAATATAGTTCAACAAGAGCTCCATCTGCAGAGTCTCTTGGTTGGTGTTCAGGCTAAACCCGTTTCGTCACTCAGTCGGTCACTTGGAAACAATAATCATGAACATCTGAAACTACTACCCCATTCCATACTCGTTGGGGGCGCATTTCCGGAAGAAGAAGAAAAAAAAACAAATTCAGACGATGACGTCATTGTTTACTCTTAAATAGGTTTAACAATGATGTCCTTTGCCTACGACCATACCATGCTGAATATACCGGTTCTCGTCCGATCACCGAAGTCAAGCAGCATAGGGCCCGGTTAGTACTTGGATGGGAGACCGCCTGGGAATACCGGGTGTTGTAGGCATTTTGTTGCTTGACATGTAGACATCCTTCTCTTACCTTCCCTTGTCCTCCTTCTTTTTTTCTTTTTTTTTTAAAGGTGTTTTGTATTTCTCCCCTTTTTGTTCTTCCCCTCTTCAAATTCCCACAGAGGAATTATTATCATCCCTCTTTCTGGAGGAAAGACAGGGAGCAAAGAAAACGACGACCAGGTTTTGGTGGCTCTTCCCTTCTAAAAGAAGCTCATTATCGACCTCTAACTCCATCCTTCCTTCCCTTCTCCACCTCTTTAACAAACTCCCGTCTCCCTCTCCCCGGCCTGGCTCCTCTTTTTTCTTTTATTCCATCCTTCATGTAGCATATTATTATGGCACAATGTTTCACCCTCAACCGTTTCCAAGACAGTACGTGTCAATGCGCACACGTCTTGGTGCGCATGCTGAAAGTTACGTCATGAACGAATCCCGTGTCGAGGTCTGCTCCTTCGCTAGTCTTCTCACCAATCTAAGGCTAATTTCGACTATGATGTCATCTTGTTATATTCCTCATCCCCAAGTTAGACCCGATCTGAAAAGGGCATAGAAGTTCAGCTCTGGAGTAATTAATACCTCAATATAGTTCAACAAGAGCTCCATCTGCAGAGTCTCTTGGTTGGTGTTCAGGCTAAACCCGTTTCGTCACTCAGTCGGTCACTTGGAAACAATAATCATGAACATCTGAAACTACTACCCCATTCCATACTCGTTGGGGGCGCATTTCCGGAAGAAGAAGAAAAAAAAACAAATTCAGACGATGACGTCATTGTTTACTCTTAAATAGGTTTAACAATGATGTCCTTTGCCTACGACCATACCATGCTGAATATACCGGTTCTCGTCCGATCACCGAAGTCAAGCAGCATAGGGCCCGGTTAGTACTTGGATGGGAGACCGCCTGGGAATACCGGGTGTTGTAGGCATT
The DNA here is from genome assembly GCA_035222895.1 of Strongylocentrotus droebachiensis. Taxonomy (NCBI): domain Eukaryota; kingdom Metazoa; phylum Echinodermata; class Echinoidea; order Camarodonta; family Strongylocentrotidae; genus Strongylocentrotus; species Strongylocentrotus droebachiensis. The sequence goes on from JAVYIG010008526.1 coordinate 49,836, forward strand.
TTGTTGCTTGACATGTAGACATCCTTCTCTTACCTTCCCTTGTCCTCCTTCTTTTTTTCTTTTTTTTTTAAAGGTGTTTTGTATTTCTCCCCTTTTTGTTCTTCCCCTCTTCAAATTCCCACAGAGGAATTATTATCATCCCTCTTTCTGGAGGAAAGACAGGGAGCAAAGAAAACGACGACCAGGTTTTGGTGGCTCTTCCCTTCTAAAAGAAGCTCATTATCGACCTCTAACTCCATCCTTCCTTCCCTTCTCCACCTCTTTAACAAACTCCCGTCTCCCTCTCCCCGGCCTGGCTCCTCTTTTTTCTTTTATTCCATCCTTCATGTAGCATATTATTATGGCACAATGTTTCACCCTCAACCGTTTCCAAGACAGTACGTGTCAATGCGCACACGTCTTGGTGCGCATGCTGAAAGTTACGTCATGAACGAATCCCGTGTCGAGGTCTGCTCCTTCGCTAGTCTTCTCACCAATCTAAGGCTAATTTCGACTATGATGTCATCTTGTTATATTCCTCATCCCCAAGTTAGACCCGATCTGAAAAGGGCATAGAAGTTCAGCTCTGGAGTAATTAATACCTCAATATAGTTCAACAAGAGCTCCATCTGCAGAGTCTCTTGGTTGGTGTTCAGGCTAAACCCGTTTCGTCACTCAGTCGGTCACTTGGAAACAATAATCATGAACATCTGAAACTACTACCCCATTCCATACTCGTTGGGGGCGCATTTCCGGAAGAAGAAGAAAAAAAAACAAATTCAGACGATGACGTCATTGTTTACTCTTAAATAGGTTTAACAATGATGTCCTTTGCCTACGACCATACCATGCTGAATATACCGGTTCTCGTCCGATCACCGAAGTCAAGCAGCATAGGGCCCGGTTAGTACTTGGATGGGAGACCGCCTGGGAATACCGGGTGTTGTAGGCATTTTGTTGCTTGACATGTAGACATCCTTCTCTTACCTTCCCTTGTCCTCCTTCTTTTTTTCTTTTTTTTTTAAAGGTGTTTTGTATTTCTCCCCTTTTTGTTCTTCCCCTCTTCAAATTCCCACAGAGGAATTATTATCATCCCTCTTTCTGGAGGAAAGACAGGGAGCAAAGAAAACGACGACCAGGTTTTGGTGGCTCTTCCCTTCTAAAAGAAGCTCATTATCGACCTCTAACTCCATCCTTCCTTCCCTTCTCCACCTCTTTAACAAACTCCCGTCTCCCTCTCCCCGGCCTGGCTCCTCTTTTTTCTTTTATTCCATCCTTCATGTAGCATATTATTATGGCACAATGTTTCACCCTCAACCGTTTCCAAGACAGTACGTGTCAATGCGCACACGTCTTGGTGCGCATGCTGAAAGTTACGTCATGAACGAATCCCGTGTCGAGGTCTGCTCCTTCGCTAGTCTTCTCACCAATCTAAGGCTAATTTCGACTATGATGTCATCTTGTCATATTCCTCATCCCCAAGTTAGACCCGATCTGAAAAGGGCATAGAAGTTCAGCTCTGGAGTAATTAATACCTCAATATAGTTCAACAAGAGCTCCATCTGCAGAGTCTCTTGGTTGGTGTTCAGGCTAAACCCGTTTCGTCACTCAGTCGGTCACTTGGAAACAATAATCATGAACATCTGAAACTACTACCCCATTCCATACTCGTTGGGGGCGCATTTCCGGAAGAAGAAGAAAAAAAAACAAATTCAGACGATGACGTCATTGTTTACTCTTAAATAGGTTTAACAATGATGTCATCTTTCATACGCCTGTCCATCATGCTGAATATACCGGTTCTCGTCCGATCACCGAAGTCAAGCAGCATAGGGCCCGGTTAGTACTTGGATGGGAGACCGCCTGGGAATACCGGGTGTTGTAGGCATTTTGTTGCTTGACATGTAGACATCCTTCTCTTACCTTCCCTTGTCCTCCTTCTTTTTTTCTTTTTTTTTTAAAGGTGTTTTGTATTTCTCCCCTTTTTGTTCTTCCCCTCTTCAAATTCCCACAGAGGAATTATTATCATCCCTCTTTCTGGAGGAAAGACAGGGAGCAAAGAAAACGACGACCAGGTTTTGGTGGCTCTTCCCTTCTAAAAGAAGCTCATTATCGACCTCTAACTCCATCCTTCCTTCCCTTCTCCACCTCTTTAACAAACTCCCGTCTCCCTCTCCCCGGCCTGGCTCCTCTTTTTTCTTTTATTCCATCCTTCATGTAGCATATTATTATGGCACAATGTTTCACCCTCAACCGTTTCCAAGACAGTACGTGTCAATGCGCACACGTCTTGGTGCGCATGCTGAAAGTTACGTCATGAACGAATCCCGTGTCGAGGTCTGCTCCTTCGCTAGTCTTCTCACCAATCTAAGGCTAATTTCGACTATGATGTCATCTTGTTATATTCCTCATCCCCAAGTTAGACCCGATCTGAAAAGGGCATAGAAGTTCAGCTCTGGAGTAATTAATACCTCAATATAGTTCAACAAGAGCTCCATCTGCAGAGTCTCTTGGTTGGTGTTCAGGCTAAACCCGTTTCGTCACTCAGTCGGTCACTTGGAAACAATAATCATGAACATCTGAAACTACTACCCCATTCCATACTCGTTGGGGGCGCATTTCCGGAAGAAGAAGAAAAAAAAACAAATTCAGACGATGACGTCATTGTTTACTCTTAAATAGGTTTAACAATGATGTCCTTTGCCTACGACCATACCATGCTGAATATACCGGTTCTCGTCCGATCACCGAAGTCAAGCAGCATAGGGCCCGGTTAGTACTTGGATGGGAGACCGCCTGGGAATACCGGGTGTTGTAGGCATTTTGTTGCTTGACATGTAGACATCCTTCTCTTACCTTCCCTTGTCCTCCTTCTTTTTTTCTTTTTTTTTTAAAGGTGTTTTGTATTTCTCCCCTTTTTGTTCTTCCCCTCTTCAAATTCCCACAGAGGAATTATTATCATCCCTCTTTCTGGAGGAAAGACAGGGAGCAAAGAAAACGACGACCAGGTTTTGGTGGCTCTTCCCTTCTAAAAGAAGCTCATTATCGACCTCTAACTCCATCCTTCCTTCCCTTCTCCACCTCTTTAACAAACTCCCGTCTCCCTCTCCCCGGCCTGGCTCCTCTTTTTTCTTTTATTCCATCCTTCATGTAGCATATTATTATGGCACAATGTTTCACCCTCAACCGTTTCCAAGACAGTACGTGTCAATGCGCACACGTCTTGGTGCGCATGCTGAAAGTTACGTCATGAACGAATCCCGTGTCGAGGTCTGCTCCTTCGCTAGTCTTCTCACCAATCTAAGGCTAATTTCGACTATGATGTCATCTTGTTATATTCCTCATCCCCAAGTTAGACCCGATCTGAAAAGGGCATAGAAGTTCAGCTCTGGAGTAATTAATACCTCAATATAGTTCAACAAGAGCTCCATCTGCAGAGTCTCTTGGTTGGTGTTCAGGCTAAACCCGTTTCGTCACTCAGTCGGTCACTTGGAAACAATAATCATGAACATCTGAAACTACTACCCCATTCCATACTCGTTGGGGGCGCATTTCCGGAAGAAGAAGAAAAAAAAACAAATTCAGACGATGACGTCATTGTTTACTCTTAAATAGGTTTAACAATGATGTCCTTTGCCTACGACCATACCATGCTGAATATACCGGTTCTCGTCCGATCACCGAAGTCAAGCAGCATAGGGCCCGGTTAGTACTTGGATGGGAGACCGCCTGGGAATACCGGGTGTTGTAGGCATTTTGTTGCTTGACATGTAGACATCCTTCTCTTACCTTCCCTTGTCCTCCTTCTTTTTTTCTTTTTTTTTTAAAGGTGTTTTGTATTTCTCCCCTTTTTGTTCTTCCCCTCTTCAAATTCCCACAGAGGAATTATTATCATCCCTCTTTCTGGAGGAAAGACAGGGAGCAAAGAAAACGACGACCAGGTTTTGGTGGCTCTTCCCTTCTAAAAGAAGCTCATTATCGACCTCTAACTCCATCCTTCCTTCCCTTCTCCACCTCTTTAACAAACTCCCGTCTCCCTCTCCCCGGCCTGGCTCCTCTTTTTTCTTTTATTCCATCCTTCATGTAGCATATTATTATGGCACAATGTTTCACCCTCAACCGTTTCCAAGACAGTACGTGTCAATGCGCACACGTCTTGGTGCGCATGCTGAAAGTTACGTCATGAACGAATCCCGTGTCGAGGTCTGCTCCTTCGCTAGTCTTCTCACCAATCTAAGGCTAATTTCGACTATGATGTCATCTTGTTATATTCCTCATCCCCAAGTTAGACCCGATCTGAAAAGGGCATAGAAGTTCAGCTCTGGAGTAATTAATACCTCAATATAGTTCAACAAGAGCTCCATCTGCAGAGTCTCTTGGTTGGTGTTCAGGCTAAACCCGTTTCGTCACTCAGTCGGTCACTTGGAAACAATAATCATGAACATCTGAAACTACTACCCCATTCCATACTCGTTGGGGGCGCATTTCCGGAAGAAGAAGAAAAAAAAACAAATTCAGACGATGACGTCATTGTTTACTCTTAAATAGGTTTAACAATGATGTCCTTTGCCTACGACCATACCATGCTGAATATACCGGTTCTCGTCCGATCACCGAAGTCAAGCAGCATAGGGCCCGGTTAGTACTTGGATGGGAGACCGCCTGGGAATACCGGGTGTTGTAGGCATTTTGTTGCTTGACATGTAGACATCCTTCTCTTACCTTCCCTTGTCCTCCTTCTTTTTTTCTTTTTTTTTTAAAGGTGTTTTGTATTTCTCCCCTTTTTGTTCTTCCCCTCTTCAAATTCCCACAGAGGAATTATTATCATCCCTCTTTCTGGAGGAAAGACAGGGAGCAAAGAAAACGACGACCAGGTTTTGGTGGCTCTTCCCTTCTAAAAGAAGCTCATTATCGACCTCTAACTCCATCCTTCCTTCCCTTCTCCACCTCTTTAACAAACTCCCGTCTCCCTCTCCCCGGCCTGGCTCCTCTTTTTTCTTTTATTCCATCCTTCATGTAGCATATTATTATGGCACAATGTTTCACCCTCAACCGTTTCCAAGACAGTACGTGTCAATGCGCACACGTCTTGGTGCGCATGCTGAAAGTTACGTCATGAACGAATCCCGTGTCGAGGTCTGCTCCTTCGCTAGTCTTCTCACCAATCTAAGGCTAATTTCGACTATGATGTCATCTTGTTATATTCCTCATCCCCAAGTTAGACCCGATCTGAAAAGGGCATAGAAGTTCAGCTCTGGAGTAATTAATACCTCAATATAGTTCAACAAGAGCTCCATCTGCAGAGTCTCTTGGTTGGTGTTCAGGCTAAACCCGTTTCGTCACTCAGTCGGTCACTTGGAAACAATAATCATGAACATCTGAAACTACTACCCCATTCCATACTCGTTGGGGGCGCATTTCCGGAAGAAGAAGAAAAAAAAACAAATTCAGACGATGACGTCATTGTTTACTCTTAAATAGGTTTAACAATGATGTCCTTTGCCTACGACCATACCATGCTGAATATACCGGTTCTCGTCCGATCACCGAAGTCAAGCAGCATAGGGCCCGGTTAGTACTTGGATGGGAGACCGCCTGGGAATACCGGGTGTTGTAGGCATTTTGTTGCTTGACATGTAGACATCCTTCTCTTACCTTCCCTTGTCCTCCTTCTTTTTTTCTTTTTTTTTTAAAGGTGTTTTGTATTTCTCCCCTTTTTGTTCTTCCCCTCTTCAAATTCCCACAGAGGAATTATTATCATCCCTCTTTCTGGAGGAAAGACAGGGAGCAAAGAAAACGACGACCAGGTTTTGGTGGCTCTTCCCTTCTAAAAGAAGCTCATTATCGACCTCTAACTCCATCCTTCCTTCCCTTCTCCACCTCTTTAACAAACTCCCGTCTCCCTCTCCCCGGCCTGGCTCCTCTTTTTTCTTTTATTCCATCCTTCATGTAGCATATTATTATGGCACAATGTTTCACCCTCAACCGTTTCCAAGACAGTACGTGTCAATGCGCACACGTCTTGGTGCGCATGCTGAAAGTTACGTCATGAACGAATCCCGTGTCGAGGTCTGCTCCTTCGCTAGTCTTCTCACCAATCTAAGGCTAATTTCGACTATGATGTCATCTTGTTATATTCCTCATCCCCAAGTTAGACCCGATCTGAAAAGGGCATAGAAGTTCAGCTCTGGAGTAATTAATACCTCAATATAGTTCAACAAGAGCTCCATCTGCAGAGTCTCTTGGTTGGTGTTCAGGCTAAACCCGTTTCGTCACTCAGTCGGTCACTTGGAAACAATAATCATGAACATCTGAAACTACTACCCCATTCCATACTCGTTGGGGGCGCATTTCCGGAAGAAGAAGAAAAAAAAACAAATTCAGACGATGACGTCATTGTTTACTCTTAAATAGGTTTAACAATGATGTCCTTTGCCTACGACCATACCATGCTGAATATACCGGTTCTCGTCCGATCACCGAAGTCAAGCAGCATAGGGCCCGGTTAGTACTTGGATGGGAGACCGCCTGGGAATACCGGGTGTTGTAGGCATTTTGTTGCTTGACATGTAGACATCCTTCTCTTACCTTCCCTTGTCCTCCTTCTTTTTTTCTTTTTTTTTTAAAGGTGTTTTGTATTTCTCCCCTTTTTGTTCTTCCCCTCTTCAAATTCCCACAGAGGAATTATTATCATCCCTCTTTCTGGAGGAAAGACAGGGAGCAAAGAAAACGACGACCAGGTTTTGGTGGCTCTTCCCTTCTAAAAGAAGCTCATTATCGACCTCTAACTCCATCCTTCCTTCCCTTCTCCACCTCTTTAACAAACTCCCGTCTCCCTCTCCCCGGCCTGGCTCCTCTTTTTTCTTTTATTCCATCCTTCATGTAGCATATTATTATGGCACAATGTTTCACCCTCAACCGTTTCCAAGACAGTACGTGTCAATGCGCACACGTCTTGGTGCGCATGCTGAAAGTTACGTCATGAACGAATCCCGTGTCGAGGTCTGCTCCTTCGCTAGTCTTCTCACCAATCTAAGGCTAATTTCGACTATGATGTCATCTTGTTATATTCCTCATCCCCAAGTTAGACCCGATCTGAAAAGGGCATAGAAGTTCAGCTCTGGAGTAATTAATACCTCAATATAGTTCAACAAGAGCTCCATCTGCAGAGTCTCTTGGTTGGTGTTCAGGCTAAACCCGTTTCGTCACTCAGTCGGTCACTTGGAAACAATAATCATGAACATCTGAAACTACTACCCCATTCCATACTCGTTGGGGGCGCATTTCCGGAAGAAGAAGAAAAAAAAAAAAATTCAGACGATGACGTCATTGTTTACTCTTAAATAGGTTTAACAATGATGTCCTTTGCCTACGACCATACCATGCTGAATATACCGGTTCTCGTCCGATCACCGAAGTCAAGCAGCATAGGGCCCGGTTAGTACTTGGATGGGAGACCGCCTGGGAATACCGGGTGTTGTAGGCATTTTGTTGCTTGACATGTAGACATCCTTCTCTTACCTTCCCTTGTCCTCCTTCTTTTTTTCTTTTTTTTTTAAAGGTGTTTTGTATTTCTCCCCTTTTTGTTCTTCCCCTCTTCAAATTCCCACAGAGGAATTATTATCATCCCTCTTTCTGGAGGAAAGACAGGGAGCAAAGAAAACGACGACCAGGTTTTGGTGGCTCTTCCCTTCTAAAAGAAGCTCATTATCGACCTCTAACTCCATCCTTCCTTCCCTTCTCCACCTCTTTAACAAACTCCCGTCTCCCTCTCCCCGGCCTGGCTCCTCTTTTTTCTTTTATTCCATCCTTCATGTAGCATATTATTATGGCACAATGTTTCACCCTCAACCGTTTCCAAGACAGTACGTGTCAATGCGCACACGTCTTGGTGCGCATGCTGAAAGTTACGTCATGAACGAATCCCGTGTCGAGGTCTGCTCCTTCGCTAGTCTTCTCACCAATCTAAGGCTAATTTCGACTATGATGTCATCTTGTTATATTCCTCATCCCCAAGTTAGACCCGATCTGAAAAGGGCATAGAAGTTCAGCTCTGGAGTAATTAATACCTCAATATAGTTCAACAAGAGCTCCATCTGCAGAGTCTCTTGGTTGGTGTTCAGGCTAAACCCGTTTCGTCACTCAGTCGGTCACTTGGAAACAATAATCATGAACATCTGAAACTACTACCCCATTCCATACTCGTTGGGGGCGCATTTCCGGAAGAAGAAGAAAAAAAAACAAATTCAGACGATGACGTCATTGTTTACTCTTAAATAGGTTTAACAATGATGTCATCTTTCATACGCCTGTCCATCATGCTGAATATACCGGTTCTCGTCCGATCACCGAAGTCAAGCAGCATAGGGCCCGGTTAGTACTTGGATGGGAGACCGCCTGGGAATACCGGGTGTTGTAGGCATTTTGTTGCTTGACATGTAGACATCCTTCTCTTACCTTCCCTTGTCCTCCTTCTTTTTTTCTTTTTTTTTTAAAGGTGTTTTGTATTTCTCCCCTTTTTGTTCTTCCCCTCTTCAAATTCCCACAGAGGAATTATTATCATCCCTCTTTCTGGAGGAAAGACAGGGAGCAAAGAAAACGACGACCAGGTTTTGGTGGCTCTTCCCTTCTAAAAGAAGCTCATTATCGACCTCTAACTCCATCCTTCCTTCCCTTCTCCACCTCTTTAACAAACTCCCGTCTCCCTCTCCCCGGCCTGGCTCCTCTTTTTTCTTTTATTCCATCCTTCATGTAGCATATTATTATGGCACAATGTTTCACCCTCAACCGTTTCCAAGACAGTACGTGTCAATGCGCACACGTCTTGGTGCGCATGCTGAAAGTTACGTCATGAACGAATCCCGTGTCGAGGTCTGCTCCTTCGCTAGTCTTCTCACCAATCTAAGGCTAATTTCGACTATGATGTCATCTTGTTATATTCCTCATCCCCAAGTTAGACCCGATCTGAAAAGGGCATAGAAGTTCAGCTCTGGAGTAATTAATACCTCAATATAGTTCAACAAGAGCTCCATCTGCAGAGTCTCTTGGTTGGTGTTCAGGCTAAACCCGTTTCGTCACTCAGTCGGTCACTTGGAAACAATAATCATGAACATCTGAAACTACTACCCCATTCCATACTCGTTGGGGGCGCATTTCCGGAAGAAGAAGAAAAAAAAACAAATTCAGACGATGACGTCATTGTTTACTCTTAAATAGGTTTAACAATGATGTCATCTTTCATACGCCTGTCCATCATGCTGAATATACCGGTTCTCGTCCGATCACCGAAGTCAAGCAGCATAGGGCCCGGTTAGTACTTGGATGGGAGACCGCCTGGGAATACCGGGTGTTGTAGGCATTTTGTTGCTTGACATGTAGACATCCTTCTCTTACCTTCCCTTGTCCTCCTTCTTTTTTTCTTTTTTTTTTAAAGGTGTTTTGTATTTCTCCCCTTTTTGTTCTTCCCCTCTTCAAATTCCCACAGAGGAATTATTATCATCCCTCTTTCTGGAGGAAAGACAGGGAGCAAAGAAAACGACGACCAGGTTTTGGTGGCTCTTCCCTTCTAAAAGAAGCTCATTATCGACCTCTAACTCCATCCTTCCTTCCCTTCTCCACCTCTTTAACAAACTCCCGTCTCCCTCTCCCCGGCCTGGCTCCTCTTTTTTCTTTTATTCCATCCTTCATGTAGCATATTATTATGGCACAATGTTTCACCCTCAACCGTTTCCAAGACAGTACGTGTCAATGCGCACACGTCTTGGTGCGCATGCTGAAAGTTACGTCATGAACGAATCCCGTGTCGAGGTCTGCTCCTTCGCTAGTCTTCTCACCAATCTAAGGCTAATTTCGACTATGATGTCATCTTGTTATATTCCTCATCCCCAAGTTAGACCCGATCTGAAAAGGGCATAGAAGTTCAGCTCTGGAGTAATTAATACCTCAATATAGTTCAACAAGAGCTCCATCTGCAGAGTCTCTTGGTTGGTGTTCAGGCTAAACCCGTTTCGTCACTCAGTCGGTCACTTGGAAACAATAATCATGAACATCTGAAACTACTACCCCATTCCATACTCGTTGGGGGCGCATTTCCGGAAGAAGAAGAAAAAAAAACAAATTCAGACGATGACGTCATTGTTTACTCTTAAATAGGTTTAACAATGATGTCCTTTGCCTACGACCATACCATGCTGAATATACCGGTTCTCGTCCGATCACCGAAGTCAAGCAGCATAGGGCCCGGTTAGTACTTGGATGGGAGACCGCCTGGGAATACCGGGTGTTGTAGGCATTTTGTTGCTTGACATGTAGACATCCTTCTCTTACCTTCCCTTGTCCTCCTTCTTTTTTTCTTTTTTTTTTAAAGGTGTTTTGTATTTCTCCCCTTTTTGTTCTTCCCCTCTTCAAATTCCCACAGAGGAATTATTATCATCCCTCTTTCTGGAGGAAAGACAGGGAGCAAAGAAAACGACGACCAGGTTTTGGTGGCTCTTCCCTTCTAAAAGAAGCTCATTATCGACCTCTAACTCCATCCTTCCTTCCCTTCTCCACCTCTTTAACAAACTCCCGTCTCCCTCTCCCCGGCCTGGCTCCTCTTTTTTCTTTTATTCCATCCTTCATGTAGCATATTATTATGGCACAATGTTTCACCCTCAACCGTTTCCAAGACAGTACGTGTCAATGCGCACACGTCTTGGTGCGCATGCTGAAAGTTACGTCATGAACGAATCCCGTGTCGAGGTCTGCTCCTTCGCTAGTCTTCTCACCAATCTAAGGCTAATTTCGACTATGATGTCATCTTGTTATATTCCTCATCCCCAAGTTAGACCCGATCTGAAAAGGGCATAGAAGTTCAGCTCTGGAGTAATTAATACCTCAATATAGTTCAACAAGAGCTCCATCTGCAGAGTCTCTTGGTTGGTGTTCAGGCTAAACCCGTTTCGTCACTCAGTCGGTCACTTGGAAACAATAATCATGAACATCTGAAACTACTACCCCATTCCATACTCGTTGGGGGCGCATTTCCGGAAGAAGAAGAAAAAAAAACAAATTCAGACGATGACGTCATTGTTTACTCTTAAATAGGTTTAACAATGATGTCATCTTTCATACGCCTGTCCATCATGCTGAATATACCGGTTCTCGTCCGATCACCGAAGTCAAGCAGCATAGGGCCCGGTTAGTACTTGGATGGGAGACCGCCTGGGAATACCGGGTGTTGTAGGCATTTTGTTGCTTGACATGTAGACATCCTTCTCTTACCTTCCCTTGTCCTCCTTCTTTTTTTCTTTTTTTTTTAAAGGTGTTTTGTATTTCTCCCCTTTTTGTTCTTCCCCTCTTCAAATTCCCACAGAGGAATTATTATCATCCCTCTTTCTGGAGGAAAGACAGGGAGCAAAGAAAACGACGACCAGGTTTTGGTGGCTCTTCCCTTCTAAAAGAAGCTCATTATCGACCTCTAACTCCATCCTTCCTTCCCTTCTCCACCTCTTTAACAAACTCCCGTCTCCCTCTCCCCGGCCTGGCTCCTCTTTTTTCTTTTATTCCATCCTTCATGTAGCATATTATTATGGCACAATGTTTCACCCTCAACCGTTTCCAAGACAGTACGTGTCAATGCGCACACGTCTTGGTGCGCATGCTGAAAGTTACGTCATGAACGAATCCCGTGTCGAGGTCTGCTCCTTCGCTAGTCTTCTCACCAATCTAAGGCTAATTTCGACTATGATGTCATCTTGTTATATTCCTCATCCCCAAGTTAGACCCGATCTGAAAAGGGCATAGAAGTTCAGCTCTGGAGTAATTAATACCTCAATATAGTTCAACAAGAGCTCCATCTGCAGAGTCTCTTGGTTGGTGTTCAGGCTAAACCCGTTTCGTCACTCAGTCGGTCACTTGGAAACAATAATCATGAACATCTGAAACTACTACCCCATTCCATACTCGTTGGGGGCGCATTTCCGGAAGAAGAAGAAAAAAAAACAAATTCAGACGATGACGTCATTGTTTACTCTTAAATAGGTTTAACAATGATGTCATCTTTCATACGCCTGTCCATCATGCTGAATATACCGGTTCTCGTCCGATCACCGAAGTCAAGCAGCATAGGGCCCGGTTAGTACTTGGATGGGAGACCGCCTGGGAATACCGGGTGTTGTAGGCATTTTGTTGCTTGACATGTAGACATCCTTCTCTTACCTTCCCTTGTCCTCCTTCTTTTTTTCTTTTTTTTTTAAAGGTGTTTTGTATTTCTCCCCTTTTTGTTCTTCCCCTCTTCAAATTCCCACAGAGGAATTATTATCATCCCTCTTTCTGGAGGAAAGACAGGGAGCAAAGAAAACGACGACCAGGTTTTGGTGGCTCTTCCCTTCTAAAAGAAGCTCATTATCGACCTCTAACTCCATCCTTCCTTCCCTTCTCCACCTCTTTAACAAACTCCCGTCTCCCTCTCCCCGGCCTGGCTCCTCTTTTTTCTTTTATTCCATCCTTCATGTAGCATATTATTATGGCACAATGTTTCACCCTCAACCGTTTCCAAGACAGTACGTGTCAATGCGCACACGTCTTGGTGCGCATGCTGAAAGTTACGTCATGAACGAATCCCGTGTCGAGGTCTGCTCCTTCGCTAGTCTTCTCACCAATCTAAGGCTAATTTCGACTATGATGTCATCTTGTTATATTCCTCATCCCCAAGTTAGACCCGATCTGAAAAGGGCATAGAAGTTCAGCTCTGGAGTAATTAATACCTCAATATAGTTCAACAAGAGCTCCATCTGCAGAGTCTCTTGGTTGGTGTTCAGGCTAAACCCGTTTCGTCACTCAGTCGGTCACTTGGAAACAATAATCATGAACATCTGAAACTACTACCCCATTCCATACTCGTTGGGGGCGCATTTCCGGAAGAAGAAGAAAAAAAAACAAATTCAGACGATGACGTCATTGTTTACTCTTAAATAGGTTTAACAATGATGTCCTTTGCCTACGACCATACCATGCTGAATATACCGGTTCTCGTCCGATCACCGAAGTCAAGCAGCATAGGGCCCGGTTAGTACTTGGATGGGAGACCGCCTGGGAATACCGGGTGTTGTAGGCATTTTGTTGCTTGACATGTAGACATCCTTCTCTTACCTTCCCTTGTCCTCCTTCTTTTTTTCTTTTTTTTTTAAAGGTGTTTTGTATTTCTCCCCTTTTTGTTCTTCCCCTCTTCAAATTCCCACAGAGGAATTATTATCATCCCTCTTTCTGGAGGAAAGACAGGGAGCAAAGAAAACGACGACCAGGTTTTGGTGGCTCTTCCCTTCTAAAAGAAGCTCATTATCGACCTCTAACTCCATCCTTCCTTCCCTTCTCCACCTCTTTAACAAACTCCCGTCTCCCTCTCCCCGGCCTGGCTCCTCTTTTTTCTTTTATTCCATCCTTCATGTAGCATATTATTATGGCACAATGTTTCACCCTCAACCGTTTCCAAGACAGTACGTGTCAATGCGCACACGTCTTGGTGCGCATGCTGAAAGTTACGTCATGAACGAATCCCGTGTCGAGGTCTGCTCCTTCGCTAGTCTTCTCACCAATCTAAGGCTAATTTCGACTATGATGTCATCTTGTTATATTCCTCATCCCCAAGTTAGACCCGATCTGAAAAGGGCATAGAAGTTCAGCTCTGGAGTAATTAATACCTCAATATAGTTCAACAAGAGCTCCATCTGCAGAGTCTCTTGGTTGGTGTTCAGGCTAAACCCGTTTCGTCACTCAGTCGGTCACTTGGAAACAATAATCATGAACATCTGAAACTACTACCCCATTCCATACTCGTTGGGGGCGCATTTCCGGAAGAAGAAGAAAAAAAAACAAATTCAGACGATGACGTCATTGTTTACTCTTAAATAGGTTTAACAATGATGTCATCTTTCATACGCCTGTCCATCATGCTGAATATACCGGTTCTCGTCCGATCACCGAAGTCAAGCAGCATAGGGCCCGGTTAGTACTTGGATGGGAGACCGCCTGGGAATACCGGGTGTTGTAGGCATTTTGTTGCTTGACATGTAGACATCCTTCTCTTACCTTCCCTTGTCCTCCTTCTTTTTTTCTTTTTTTTTTAAAGGTGTTTTGTATTTCTCCCCTTTTTGTTCTTCCCCTCTTCAAATTCCCACAGAGGAATTATTATCATCCCTCTTTCTGGAGGAAAGACAGGGAGCAAAGAAAACGACGACCAGGTTTTGGTGGCTCTTCCCTTCTAAAAGAAGCTCATTATCGACCTCTAACTCCATCCTTCCTTCCCTTCTCCACCTCTTTAACAAACTCCCGTCTCCCTCTCCCCGGCCTGGCTCCTCTTTTTTCTTTTATTCCATCCTTCATGTAGCATATTATTATGGCACAATGTTTCACCCTCAACCGTTTCCAAGACAGTACGTGTCAATGCGCACACGTCTTGGTGCGCATGCTGAAAGTTACGTCATGAACGAATCCCGTGTCGAGGTCTGCTCCTTCGCTAGTCTTCTCACCAATCTAAGGCTAATTTCGACTATGATGTCATCTTGTTATATTCCTCATCCCCAAGTTAGACCCGATCTGAAAAGGGCATAGAAGTTCAGCTCTGGAGTAATTAATACCTCAATATAGTTCAACAAGAGCTCCATCTGCAGAGTCTCTTGGTTGGTGTTCAGGCTAAACCCGTTTCGTCACTCAGTCGGTCACTTGGAAACAATAATCATGAACATCTGAAACTACTACCCCATTCCATACTCGTTGGGGGCGCATTTCCGGAAGAAGAAGAAAAAAAAACAAATTCAGACGATGACGTCATTGTTTACTCTTAAATAGGTTTAACAATGATGTCCTTTGCCTACGACCATACCATGCTGAATATACCGGTTCTCGTCCGATCACCGAAGTCAAGCAGCATAGGGCCCGGTTAGTACTTGGATGGGAGACCGCCTGGGAATACCGGGTGTTGTAGGCATTTTGTTGCTTGACATGTAGACATCCTTCTCTTACCTTCCCTTGTCCTCCTTCTTTTTTTCTTTTTTTTTTAAAGGTGTTTTGTATTTCTCCCCTTTTTGTTCTTCCCCTCTTCAAATTCCCACAGAGGAATTATTATCATCCCTCTTTCTGGAGGAAAGACAGGGAGCAAAGAAAACGACGACCAGGTTTTGGTGGCTCTTCCCTTCTAAAAGAAGCTCATTATCGACCTCTAACTCCATCCTTCCTTCCCTTCTCCACCTCTTTAACAAACTCCCGTCTCCCTCTCCCCGGCCTGGCTCCTCTTTTTTCTTTTATTCCATCCTTCATGTAGCATATTATTATGGCACAATGTTTCACCCTCAACCGTTTCCAAGACAGTACGTGTCAATGCGCACACGTCTTGGTGCGCATGCTGAAAGTTACGTCATGAACGAATCCCGTGTCGAGGTCTGCTCCTTCGCTAGTCTTCTCACCAATCTAAGGCTAATTTCGACTATGATGTCATCTTGTTATATTCCTCATCCCCAAGTTAGACCCGATCTGAAAAGGGCATAGAAGTTCAGCTCTGGAGTAATTAATACCTCAATATAGTTCAACAAGAGCTCCATCTGCAGAGTCTCTTGGTTGGTGTTCAGGCTAAACCCGTTTCGTCACTCAGTCGGTCACTTGGAAACAATAATCATGAACATCTGAAACTACTACCCCATTCCATACTCGTTGGGGGCGCATTTCCGGAAGAAGAAGAAAAAAAAACAAATTCAGACGATGACGTCATTGTTTACTCTTAAATAGGTTTAACAATGATGTCCTTTGCCTACGACCATACCATGCTGAATATACCGGTTCTCGTCCGATCACCGAAGTCAAGCAGCATAGGGCCCGGTTAGTACTTGGATGGGAGACCGCCTGGGAATACCGGGTGTTGTAGGCATTTTGTTGCTTGACATGTAGACATCCTTCTCTTACCTTCCCTTGTCCTCCTTCTTTTTTTCTTTTTTTTTTAAAGGTGTTTTGTATTTCTCCCCTTTTTGTTCTTCCCCTCTTCAAATTCCCACAGAGGAATTATTATCATCCCTCTTTCTGGAGGAAAGACAGGGAGCAAAGAAAACGACGACCAGGTTTTGGTGGCTCTTCCCTTCTAAAAGAAGCTCATTATCGACCTCTAACTCCATCCTTCCTTCCCTTCTCCACCTCTTTAACAAACTCCCGTCTCCCTCTCCCCGGCCTGGCTCCTCTTTTTTCTTTTATTCCATCCTTCATGTAGCATATTATTATGGCACAATGTTTCACCCTCAACCGTTTCCAAGACAGTACGTGTCAATGCGCACACGTCTTGGTGCGCATGCTGAAAGTTACGTCATGAACGAATCCCGTGTCGAGGTCTGCTCCTTCGCTAGTCTTCTCACCAATCTAAGGCTAATTTCGACTATGATGTCATCTTGTTATATTCCTCATCCCCAAGTTAGACCCGATCTGAAAAGGGCATAGAAGTTCAGCTCTGGAGTAATTAATACCTCAATATAGTTCAACAAGAGCTCCATCTGCAGAGTCTCTTGGTTGGTGTTCAGGCTAAACCCGTTTCGTCACTCAGTCGGTCACTTGGAAACAATAATCATGAACATCTGAAACTACTACCCCATTCCATACTCGTTGGGGGCGCATTTCCGGAAGAAGAAGAAAAAAAAACAAATTCAGACGATGACGTCATTGTTTACTCTTAAATAGGTTTAACAATGATGTCATCTTTCATACGCCTGTCCATCATGCTGAATATACCGGTTCTCGTCCGATCACCGAAGTCAAGCAGCATAGGGCCCGGTTAGTACTTGGATGGGAGACCGCCTGGGAATACCGGGTGTTGTAGGCATTTTGTTGCTTGACATGTAGACATCCTTCTCTTACCTTCCCTTGTCCTCCTTCTTTTTTTCTTTTTTTTTTAAAGGTGTTTTGTATTTCTCCCCTTTTTGTTCTTCCCCTCTTCAAATTCCCACAGAGGAATTATTATCATCCCTCTTTCTGGAGGAAAGACAGGGAGCAAAGAAAACGACGACCAGGTTTTGGTGGCTCTTCCCTTCTAAAAGAAGCTCATTATCGACCTCTAACTCCATCCTTCCTTCCCTTCTCCACCTCTTTAACAAACTCCCGTCTCCCTCTCCCCGGCCTGGCTCCTCTTTTTTCTTTTATTCCATCCTTCATGTAGCATATTATTATGGCACAATGTTTCACCCTCAACCGTTTCCAAGACAGTACGTGTCAATGCGCACACGTCTTGGTGCGCATGCTGAAAGTTACGTCATGAACGAATCCCGTGTCGAGGTCTGCTCCTTCGCTAGTCTTCTCACCAATCTAAGGCTAATTTCGACTATGATGTCATCTTGTTATATTCCTCATCCCCAAGTTAGACCCGATCTGAAAAGGGCATAGAAGTTCAGCTCTGGAGTAATTAATACCTCAATATAGTTCAACAAGAGCTCCATCTGCAGAGTCTCTTGGTTGGTGTTCAGGCTAAACCCGTTTCGTCACTCAGTCGGTCACTTGGAAACAATAATCATGAACATCTGAAACTACTACCCCATTCCATACTCGTTGGGGGCGCATTTCCGGAAGAAGAAGAAAAAAAAACAAATTCAGACGATGACGTCATTGTTTACTCTTAAATAGGTTTAACAATGATGTCCTTTGCCTACGACCATACCATGCTGAATATACCGGTTCTCGTCCGATCACCGAAGTCAAGCAGCATAGGGCCCGGTTAGTACTTGGATGGGAGACCGCCTGGGAATACCGGGTGTTGTAGGCATTTTGTTGCTTGACATGTAGACATCCTTCTCTTACCTTCCCTTGTCCTCCTTCTTTTTTTCTTTTTTTTTTAAAGGTGTTTTGTATTTCTCCCCTTTTTGTTCTTCCCCTCTTCAAATTCCCACAGAGGAATTATTATCATCCCTCTTTCTGGAGGAAAGACAGGGAGCAAAGAAAACGACGACCAGGTTTTGGTGGCTCTTCCCTTCTAAAAGAAGCTCATTATCGACCTCTAACTCCATCCTTCCTTCCCTTCTCCACCTCTTTAACAAACTCCCGTCTCCCTCTCCCCGGCCTGGCTCCTCTTTTTTCTTTTATTCCATCCTTCATGTAGCATATTATTATGGCACAATGTTTCACCCTCAACCGTTTCCAAGACAGTACGTGTCAATGCGCACACGTCTTGGTGCGCATGCTGAAAGTTACGTCATGAACGAATCCCGTGTCGAGGTCTGCTCCTTCGCTAGTCTTCTCACCAATCTAAGGCTAATTTCGACTATGATGTCATCTTGTTATATTCCTCATCCCCAAGTTAGACCCGATCTGAAAAGGGCATAGAAGTTCAGCTCTGGAGTAATTAATACCTCAATATAGTTCAACAAGAGCTCCATCTGCAGAGTCTCTTGGTTGGTGTTCAGGCTAAACCCGTTTCGTCACTCAGTCGGTCACTTGGAAACAATAATCATGAACATCTGAAACTACTACCCCATTCCATACTCGTTGGGGGCGCATTTCCGGAAGAAGAAGAAAAAAAAACAAATTCAGACGATGACGTCATTGTTTACTCTTAAATAGGTTTAACAATGATGTCCTTTGCCTACGACCATACCATGCTGAATATACCGGTTCTCGTCCGATCACCGAAGTCAAGCAGCATAGGGCCCGGTTAGTACTTGGATGGGAGACCGCCTGGGAATACCGGGTGTTGTAGGCATTTTGTTGCTTGACATGTAGACATCCTTCTCTTACCTTCCCTTGTCCTCCTTCTTTTTTTCTTTTTTTTTTAAAGGTGTTTTGTATTTCTCCCCTTTTTGTTCTTCCCCTCTTCAAATTCCCACAGAGGAATTATTATCATCCCTCTTTCTGGAGGAAAGACAGGGAGCAAAGAAAACGACGACCAGGTTTTGGTGGCTCTTCCCTTCTAAAAGAAGCTCATTATCGACCTCTAACTCCATCCTTCCTTCCCTTCTCCACCTCTTTAACAAACTCCCGTCTCCCTCTCCCCGGCCTGGCTCCTCTTTTTTCTTTTATTCCATCCTTCATGTAGCATATTATTATGGCACAATGTTTCACCCTCAACCGTTTCCAAGACAGTACGTGTCAATGCGCACACGTCTTGGTGCGCATGCTGAAAGTTACGTCATGAACGAATCCCGTGTCGAGGTCTGCTCCTTCGCTAGTCTTCTCACCAATCTAAGGCTAATTTCGACTATGATGTCATCTTGTTATATTCCTCATCCCCAAGTTAGACCCGATCTGAAAAGGGCATAGAAGTTCAGCTCTGGAGTAATTAATACCTCAATATAGTTCAACAAGAGCTCCATCTGCAGAGTCTCTTGGTTGGTGTTCAGGCTAAACCCGTTTCGTCACTCAGTCGGTCACTTGGAAACAATAATCATGAACATCTGAAACTACTACCCCATTCCATACTCGTTGGGGGCGCATTTCCGGAAGAAGAAGAAAAAAAAACAAATTCAGACGATGACGTCATTGTTTACTCTTAAATAGGTTTAACAATGATGTCCTTTGCCTACGACCATACCATGCTGAATATACCGGTTCTCGTCCGATCACCGAAGTCAAGCAGCATAGGGCCCGGTTAGTACTTGGATGGGAGACCGCCTGGGAATACCGGGTGTTGTAGGCATTTTGTTGCTTGACATGTAGACATCCTTCTCTTACCTTCCCTTGTCCTCCTTCTTTTTTTCTTTTTTTTTTAAAGGTGTTTTGTATTTCTCCCCTTTTTGTTCTTCCCCTCTTCAAATTCCCACAGAGGAATTATTATCATCCCTCTTTCTGGAGGAAAGACAGGGAGCAAAGAAAACGACGACCAGGTTTTGGTGGCTCTTCCCTTCTAAAAGAAGCTCATTATCGACCTCTAACTCCATCCTTCCTTCCCTTCTCCACCTCTTTAACAAACTCCCGTCTCCCTCTCCCCGGCCTGGCTCCTCTTTTTTCTTTTATTCCATCCTTCATGTAGCATATTATTATGGCACAATGTTTCACCCTCAACCGTTTCCAAGACAGTACGTGTCAATGCGCACACGTCTTGGTGCGCATGCTGAAAGTTACGTCATGAACGAATCCCGTGTCGAGGTCTGCTCCTTCGCTAGTCTTCTCACCAATCTAAGGCTAATTTCGACTATGATGTCATCTTGTTATATTCCTCATCCCCAAGTTAGACCCGATCTGAAAAGGGCATAGAAGTTCAGCTCTGGAGTAATTAATACCTCAATATAGTTCAACAAGAGCTCCATCTGCAGAGTCTCTTGGTTGGTGTTCAGGCTAAACCCGTTTCGTCACTCAGTCGGTCACTTGGAAACAATAATCATGAACATCTGAAACTACTACCCCATTCCATACTCGTTGGGGGCGCATTTCCGGAAGAAGAAGAAAAAAAAACAAATTCAGACGATGACGTCATTGTTTACTCTTAAATAGGTTTAACAATGATGTCCTTTGCCTACGACCATACCATGCTGAATATACCGGTTCTCGTCCGATCACCGAAGTCAAGCAGCATAGGGCCCGGTTAGTACTTGGATGGGAGACCGCCTGGGAATACCGGGTGTTGTAGGCATTTTGTTGCTTGACATGTAGACATCCTTCTCTTACCTTCCCTTGTCCTCCTTCTTTTTTTCTTTTTTTTTTAAAGGTGTTTTGTATTTCTCCCCTTTTTGTTCTTCCCCTCTTCAAATTCCCACAGAGGAATTATTATCATCCCTCTTTCTGGAGGAAAGACAGGGAGCAAAGAAAACGACGACCAGGTTTTGGTGGCTCTTCCCTTCTAAAAGAAGCTCATTATCGACCTCTAACTCCATCCTTCCTTCCCTTCTCCACCTCTTTAACAAACTCCCGTCTCCCTCTCCCCGGCCTGGCTCCTCTTTTTTCTTTTATTCCATCCTTCATGTAGCATATTATTATGGCACAATGTTTCACCCTCAACCGTTTCCAAGACAGTACGTGTCAATGCGCACACGTCTTGGTGCGCATGCTGAAAGTTACGTCATGAACGAATCCCGTGTCGAGGTCTGCTCCTTCGCTAGTCTTCTCACCAATCTAAGGCTAATTTCGACTATGATGTCATCTTGTTATATTCCTCATCCCCAAGTTAGACCCGATCTGAAAAGGGCATAGAAGTTCAGCTCTGGAGTAATTAATACCTCAATATAGTTCAACAAGAGCTCCATCTGCAGAGTCTCTTGGTTGGTGTTCAGGCTAAACCCGTTTCGTCACTCAGTCGGTCACTTGGAAACAATAATCATGAACATCTGAAACTACTACCCCATTCCATACTCGTTGGGGGCGCATTTCCGGAAGAAGAAGAAAAAAAAACAAATTCAGACGATGACGTCATTGTTTACTCTTAAATAGGTTTAACAATGATGTCCTTTGCCTACGACCATACCATGCTGAATATACCGGTTCTCGTCCGATCACCGAAGTCAAGCAGCATAGGGCCCGGTTAGTACTTGGATGGGAGACCGCCTGGGAATACCGGGTGTTGTAGGCATTTTGTTGCTTGACATGTAGACATCCTTCTCTTACCTTCCCTTGTCCTCCTTCTTTTTTTCTTTTTTTTTTAAAGGTGTTTTGTATTTCTCCCCTTTTTGTTCTTCCCCTCTTCAAATTCCCACAGAGGAATTATTATCATCCCTCTTTCTGGAGGAAAGACAGGGAGCAAAGAAAACGACGACCAGGTTTTGGTGGCTCTTCCCTTCTAAAAGAAGCTCATTATCGACCTCTAACTCCATCCTTCCTTCCCTTCTCCACCTCTTTAACAAACTCCCGTCTCCCTCTCCCCGGCCTGGCTCCTCTTTTTTCTTTTATTCCATCCTTCATGTAGCATATTATTATGGCACAATGTTTCACCCTCAACCGTTTCCAAGACAGTACGTGTCAATGCGCACACGTCTTGGTGCGCATGCTGAAAGTTACGTCATGAACGAATCCCGTGTCGAGGTCTGCTCCTTCGCTAGTCTTCTCACCAATCTAAGGCTAATTTCGACTATGATGTCATCTTGTTATATTCCTCATCCCCAAGTTAGACCCGATCTGAAAAGGGCATAGAAGTTCAGCTCTGGAGTAATTAATACCTCAATATAGTTCAACAAGAGCTCCATCTGCAGAGTCTCTTGGTTGGTGTTCAGGCTAAACCCGTTTCGTCACTCAGTCGGTCACTTGGAAACAATAATCATGAACATCTGAAACTACTACCCCATTCCATACTCGTTGGGGGCGCATTTCCGGAAGAAGAAGAAAAAAAAACAAATTCAGACGATGACGTCATTGTTTACTCTTAAATAGGTTTAACAATGATGTCCTTTGCCTACGACCATACCATGCTGAATATACCGGTTCTCGTCCGATCACCGAAGTCAAGCAGCATAGGGCCCGGTTAGTACTTGGATGGGAGACCGCCTGGGAATACCGGGTGTTGTAGGCATTTTGTTGCTTGACATGTAGACATCCTTCTCTTACCTTCCCTTGTCCTCCTTCTTTTTTTCTTTTTTTTTTAAAGGTGTTTTGTATTTCTCCCCTTTTTGTTCTTCCCCTCTTCAAATTCCCACAGAGGAATTATTATCATCCCTCTTTCTGGAGGAAAGACAGGGAGCAAAGAAAACGACGACCAGGTTTTGGTGGCTCTTCCCTTCTAAAAGAAGCTCATTATCGACCTCTAACTCCATCCTTCCTTCCCTTCTCCACCTCTTTAACAAACTCCCGTCTCCCTCTCCCCGGCCTGGCTCCTCTTTTTTCTTTTATTCCATCCTTCATGTAGCATATTATTATGGCACAATGTTTCACCCTCAACCGTTTCCAAGACAGTACGTGTCAATGCGCACACGTCTTGGTGCGCATGCTGAAAGTTACGTCATGAACGAATCCCGTGTCGAGGTCTGCTCCTTCGCTAGTCTTCTCACCAATCTAAGGCTAATTTCGACTATGATGTCATCTTGTTATATTCCTCATCCCCAAGTTAGACCCGATCTGAAAAGGGCATAGAAGTTCAGCTCTGGAGTAATTAATACCTCAATATAGTTCAACAAGAGCTCCATCTGCAGAGTCTCTTGGTTGGTGTTCAGGCTAAACCCGTTTCGTCACTCAGTCGGTCACTTGGAAACAATAATCATGAACATCTGAAACTACTACCCCATTCCATACTCGTTGGGGGCGCATTTCCGGAAGAAGAAGAAAAAAAAACAAATTCAGACGATGACGTCATTGTTTACTCTTAAATAGGTTTAACAATGATGTCATCTTTCATACGCCTGTCCATCATGCTGAATATACCGGTTCTCGTCCGATCACCGAAGTCAAGCAGCATAGGGCCCGGTTAGTACTTGGATGGGAGACCGCCTGGGAATACCGGGTGTTGTAGGCATTTTGTTGCTTGACATGTAGACATCCTTCTCTTACCTTCCCTTGTCCTCCTTCTTTTTTTCTTTTTTTTTTAAAGGTGTTTTGTATTTCTCCCCTTTTTGTTCTTCCCCTCTTCAAATTCCCACAGAGGAATTATTATCATCCCTCTTTCTGGAGGAAAGACAGGGAGCAAAGAAAACGACGACCAGGTTTTGGTGGCTCTTCCCTTCTAAAAGAAGCTCATTATCGACCTCTAACTCCATCCTTCCTTCCCTTCTCCACCTCTTTAACAAACTCCCGTCTCCCTCTCCCCGGCCTGGCTCCTCTTTTTTCTTTTATTCCATCCTTCATGTAGCATATTATTATGGCACAATGTTTCACCCTCAACCGTTTCCAAGACAGTACGTGTCAATGCGCACACGTCTTGGTGCGCATGCTGAAAGTTACGTCATGAACGAATCCCGTGTCGAGGTCTGCTCCTTCGCTAGTCTTCTCACCAATCTAAGGCTAATTTCGACTATGATGTCATCTTGTTATATTCCTCATCCCCAAGTTAGACCCGATCTGAAAAGGGCATAGAAGTTCAGCTCTGGAGTAATTAATACCTCAATATAGTTCAACAAGAGCTCCATCTGCAGAGTCTCTTGGTTGGTGTTCAGGCTAAACCCGTTTCGTCACTCAGTCGGTCACTTGGAAACAATAATCATGAACATCTGAAACTACTACCCCATTCCATACTCGTTGGGGGCGCATTTCCGGAAGAAGAAGAAAAAAAAACAAATTCAGACGATGACGTCATTGTTTACTCTTAAATAGGTTTAACAATGATGTCCTTTGCCTACGACCATACCATGCTGAATATACCGGTTCTCGTCCGATCACCGAAGTCAAGCAGCATAGGGCCCGGTTAGTACTTGGATGGGAGACCGCCTGGGAATACCGGGTGTTGTAGGCATTTTGTTGCTTGACATGTAGACATCCTTCTCTTACCTTCCCTTGTCCTCCTTCTTTTTTTCTTTTTTTTTTAAAGGTGTTTTGTATTTCTCCCCTTTTTGTTCTTCCCCTCTTCAAATTCCCACAGAGGAATTATTATCATCCCTCTTTCTGGAGGAAAGACAGGGAGCAAAGAAAACGACGACCAGGTTTTGGTGGCTCTTCCCTTCTAAAAGAAGCTCATTATCGACCTCTAACTCCATCCTTCCTTCCCTTCTCCACCTCTTTAACAAACTCCCGTCTCCCTCTCCCCGGCCTGGCTCCTCTTTTTTCTTTTATTCCATCCTTCATGTAGCATATTATTATGGCACAATGTTTCACCCTCAACCGTTTCCAAGACAGTACGTGTCAATGCGCACACGTCTTGGTGCGCATGCTGAAAGTTACGTCATGAACGAATCCCGTGTCGAGGTCTGCTCCTTCGCTAGTCTTCTCACCAATCTAAGGCTAATTTCGACTATGATGTCATCTTGTTATATTCCTCATCCCCAAGTTAGACCCGATCTGAAAAGGGCATAGAAGTTCAGCTCTGGAGTAATTAATACCTCAATATAGTTCAACAAGAGCTCCATCTGCAGAGTCTCTTGGTTGGTGTTCAGGCTAAACCCGTTTCGTCACTCAGTCGGTCACTTGGAAACAATAATCATGAACATCTGAAACTACTACCCCATTCCATACTCGTTGGGGGCGCATTTCCGGAAGAAGAAGAAAAAAAAACAAATTCAGACGATGACGTCATTGTTTACTCTTAAATAGGTTTAACAATGATGTCCTTTGCCTACGACCATACCATGCTGAATATACCGGTTCTCGTCCGATCACCGAAGTCAAGCAGCATAGGGCCCGGTTAGTACTTGGATGGGAGACCGCCTGGGAATACCGGGTGTTGTAGGCATTTTGTTGCTTGACATGTAGACATCCTTCTCTTACCTTCCCTTGTCCTCCTTCTTTTTTTCTTTTTTTTTTAAAGGTGTTTTGTATTTCTCCCCTTTTTGTTCTTCCCCTCTTCAAATTCCCACAGAGGAATTATTATCATCCCTCTTTCTGGAGGAAAGACAGGGAGCAAAGAAAACGACGACCAGGTTTTGGTGGCTCTTCCCTTCTAAAAGAAGCTCATTATCGACCTCTAACTCCATCCTTCCTTCCCTTCTCCACCTCTTTAACAAACTCCCGTCTCCCTCTCCCCGGCCTGGCTCCTCTTTTTTCTTTTATTCCATCCTTCATGTAGCATATTATTATGGCACAATGTTTCACCCTCAACCGTTTCCAAGACAGTACGTGTCAATGCGCACACGTCTTGGTGCGCATGCTGAAAGTTACGTCATGAACGAATCCCGTGTCGAGGTCTGCTCCTTCGCTAGTCTTCTCACCAATCTAAGGCTAATTTCGACTATGATGTCATCTTGTTATATTCCTCATCCCCAAGTTAGACCCGATCTGAAAAGGGCATAGAAGTTCAGCTCTGGAGTAATTAATACCTCAATATAGTTCAACAAGAGCTCCATCTGCAGAGTCTCTTGGTTGGTGTTCAGGCTAAACCCGTTTCGTCACTCAGTCGGTCACTTGGAAACAATAATCATGAACATCTGAAACTACTACCCCATTCCATACTCGTTGGGGGCGCATTTCCGGAAGAAGAAGAAAAAAAAACAAATTCAGACGATGACGTCATTGTTTACTCTTAAATAGGTTTAACAATGATGTCATCTTTCATACGCCTGTCCATCATGCTGAATATACCGGTTCTCGTCCGATCACCGAAGTCAAGCAGCATAGGGCCCGGTTAGTACTTGGATGGGAGACCGCCTGGGAATACCGGGTGTTGTAGGCATTTTGTTGCTTGACATGTAGACATCCTTCTCTTACCTTCCCTTGTCCTCCTTCTTTTTTTCTTTTTTTTTTAAAGGTGTTTTGTATTTCTCCCCTTTTTGTTCTTCCCCTCTTCAAATTCCCACAGAGGAATTATTATCATCCCTCTTTCTGGAGGAAAGACAGGGAGCAAAGAAAACGACGACCAGGTTTTGGTGGCTCTTCCCTTCTAAAAGAAGCTCATTATCGACCTCTAACTCCATCCTTCCTTCCCTTCTCCACCTCTTTAACAAACTCCCGTCTCCCTCTCCCCGGCCTGGCTCCTCTTTTTTCTTTTATTCCATCCTTCATGTAGCATATTATTATGGCACAATGTTTCACCCTCAACCGTTTCCAAGACAGTACGTGTCAATGCGCACACGTCTTGGTGCGCATGCTGAAAGTTACGTCATGAACGAATCCCGTGTCGAGGTCTGCTCCTTCGCTAGTCTTCTCACCAATCTAAGGCTAATTTCGACTATGATGTCATCTTGTTATATTCCTCATCCCCAAGTTAGACCCGATCTGAAAAGGGCATAGAAGTTCAGCTCTGGAGTAATTAATACCTCAATATAGTTCAACAAGAGCTCCATCTGCAGAGTCTCTTGGTTGGTGTTCAGGCTAAACCCGTTTCGTCACTCAGTCGGTCACTTGGAAACAATAATCATGAACATCTGAAACTACTACCCCATTCCATACTCGTTGGGGGCGCATTTCCGGAAGAAGAAGAAAAAAAAACAAATTCAGACGATGACGTCATTGTTTACTCTTAAATAGGTTTAACAATGATGTCCTTTGCCTACGACCATACCATGCTGAATATACCGGTTCTCGTCCGATCACCGAAGTCAAGCAGCATAGGGCCCGGTTAGTACTTGGATGGGAGACCGCCTGGGAATACCGGGTGTTGTAGGCATTTTGTTGCTTGACATGTAGACATCCTTCTCTTACCTTCCCTTGTCCTCCTTCTTTTTTTCTTTTTTTTTTAAAGGTGTTTTGTATTTCTCCCCTTTTTGTTCTTCCCCTCTTCAAATTCCCACAGAGGAATTATTATCATCCCTCTTTCTGGAGGAAAGACAGGGAGCAAAGAAAACGACGACCAGGTTTTGGTGGCTCTTCCCTTCTAAAAGAAGCTCATTATCGACCTCTAACTCCATCCTTCCTTCCCTTCTCCACCTCTTTAACAAACTCCCGTCTCCCTCTCCCCGGCCTGGCTCCTCTTTTTTCTTTTATTCCATCCTTCATGTAGCATATTATTATGGCACAATGTTTCACCCTCAACCGTTTCCAAGACAGTACGTGTCAATGCGCACACGTCTTGGTGCGCATGCTGAAAGTTACGTCATGAACGAATCCCGTGTCGAGGTCTGCTCCTTCGCTAGTCTTCTCACCAATCTAAGGCTAATTTCGACTATGATGTCATCTTGTTATATTCCTCATCCCCAAGTTAGACCCGATCTGAAAAGGGCATAGAAGTTCAGCTCTGGAGTAATTAATACCTCAATATAGTTCAACAAGAGCTCCATCTGCAGAGTCTCTTGGTTGGTGTTCAGGCTAAACCCGTTTCGTCACTCAGTCGGTCACTTGGAAACAATAATCATGAACATCTGAAACTACTACCCCATTCCATACTCGTTGGGGGCGCATTTCCGGAAGAAGAAGAAAAAAAAACAAATTCAGACGATGACGTCATTGTTTACTCTTAAATAGGTTTAACAATGATGTCCTTTGCCTACGACCATACCATGCTGAATATACCGGTTCTCGTCCGATCACCGAAGTCAAGCAGCATAGGGCCCGGTTAGTACTTGGATGGGAGACCGCCTGGGAATACCGGGTGTTGTAGGCATTTTGTTGCTTGACATGTAGACATCCTTCTCTTACCTTCCCTTGTCCTCCTTCTTTTTTTCTTTTTTTTTTAAAGGTGTTTTGTATTTCTCCCCTTTTTGTTCTTCCCCTCTTCAAATTCCCACAGAGGAATTATTATCATCCCTCTTTCTGGAGGAAAGACAGGGAGCAAAGAAAACGACGACCAGGTTTTGGTGGCTCTTCCCTTCTAAAAGAAGCTCATTATCGACCTCTAACTCCATCCTTCCTTCCCTTCTCCACCTCTTTAACAAACTCCCGTCTCCCTCTCCCCGGCCTGGCTCCTCTTTTTTCTTTTATTCCATCCTTCATGTAGCATATTATTATGGCACAATGTTTCACCCTCAACCGTTTCCAAGACAGTACGTGTCAATGCGCACACGTCTTGGTGCGCATGCTGAAAGTTACGTCATGAACGAATCCCGTGTCGAGGTCTGCTCCTTCGCTAGTCTTCTCACCAATCTAAGGCTAATTTCGACTATGATGTCATCTTGTTATATTCCTCATCCCCAAGTTAGACCCGATCTGAAAAGGGCATAGAAGTTCAGCTCTGGAGTAATTAATACCTCAATATAGTTCAACAAGAGCTCCATCTGCAGAGTCTCTTGGTTGGTGTTCAGGCTAAACCCGTTTCGTCACTCAGTCGGTCACTTGGAAACAATAATCATGAACATCTGAAACTACTACCCCATTCCATACTCGTTGGGGGCGCATTTCCGGAAGAAGAAGAAAAAAAAACAAATTCAGACGATGACGTCATTGTTTACTCTTAAATAGGTTTAACAATGATGTCCTTTGCCTACGACCATACCATGCTGAATATACCGGTTCTCGTCCGATCACCGAAGTCAAGCAGCATAGGGCCCGGTTAGTACTTGGATGGGAGACCGCCTGGGAATACCGGGTGTTGTAGGCATTTTGTTGCTTGACATGTAGACATCCTTCTCTTACCTTCCCTTGTCCTCCTTCTTTTTTTCTTTTTTTTTTAAAGGTGTTTTGTATTTCTCCCCTTTTTGTTCTTCCCCTCTTCAAATTCCCACAGAGGAATTATTATCATCCCTCTTTCTGGAGGAAAGACAGGGAGCAAAGAAAACGACGACCAGGTTTTGGTGGCTCTTCCCTTCTAAAAGAAGCTCATTATCGACCTCTAACTCCATCCTTCCTTCCCTTCTCCACCTCTTTAACAAACTCCCGTCTCCCTCTCCCCGGCCTGGCTCCTCTTTTTTCTTTTATTCCATCCTTCATGTAGCATATTATTATGGCACAATGTTTCACCCTCAACCGTTTCCAAGACAGTACGTGTCAATGCGCACACGTCTTGGTGCGCATGCTGAAAGTTACGTCATGAACGAATCCCGTGTCGAGGTCTGCTCCTTCGCTAGTCTTCTCACCAATCTAAGGCTAATTTCGACTATGATGTCATCTTGTTATATTCCTCATCCCCAAGTTAGACCCGATCTGAAAAGGGCATAGAAGTTCAGCTCTGGAGTAATTAATACCTCAATATAGTTCAACAAGAGCTCCATCTGCAGAGTCTCTTGGTTGGTGTTCAGGCTAAACCCGTTTCGTCACTCAGTCGGTCACTTGGAAACAATAATCATGAACATCTGAAACTACTACCCCATTCCATACTCGTTGGGGGCGCATTTCCGGAAGAAGAAGAAAAAAAAACAAATTCAGACGATGACGTCATTGTTTACTCTTAAATAGGTTTAACAATGATGTCCTTTGCCTACGACCATACCATGCTGAATATACCGGTTCTCGTCCGATCACCGAAGTCAAGCAGCATAGGGCCCGGTTAGTACTTGGATGGGAGACCGCCTGGGAATACCGGGTGTTGTAGGCATTTTGTTGCTTGACATGTAGACATCCTTCTCTTACCTTCCCTTGTCCTCCTTCTTTTTTTCTTTTTTTTTTAAAGGTGTTTTGTATTTCTCCCCTTTTTGTTCTTCCCCTCTTCAAATTCCCACAGAGGAATTATTATCATCCCTCTTTCTGGAGGAAAGACAGGGAGCAAAGAAAACGACGACCAGGTTTTGGTGGCTCTTCCCTTCTAAAAGAAGCTCATTATCGACCTCTAACTCCATCCTTCCTTCCCTTCTCCACCTCTTTAACAAACTCCCGTCTCCCTCTCCCCGGCCTGGCTCCTCTTTTTTCTTTTATTCCATCCTTCATGTAGCATATTATTATGGCACAATGTTTCACCCTCAACCGTTTCCAAGACAGTACGTGTCAATGCGCACACGTCTTGGTGCGCATGCTGAAAGTTACGTCATGAACGAATCCCGTGTCGAGGTCTGCTCCTTCGCTAGTCTTCTCACCAATCTAAGGCTAATTTCGACTATGATGTCATCTTGTTATATTCCTCATCCCCAAGTTAGACCCGATCTGAAAAGGGCATAGAAGTTCAGCTCTGGAGTAATTAATACCTCAATATAGTTCAACAAGAGCTCCATCTGCAGAGTCTCTTGGTTGGTGTTCAGGCTAAACCCGTTTCGTCACTCAGTCGGTCACTTGGAAACAATAATCATGAACATCTGAAACTACTACCCCATTCCATACTCGTTGGGGGCGCATTTCCGGAAGAAGAAGAAAAAAAAACAAATTCAGACGATGACGTCATTGTTTACTCTTAAATAGGTTTAACAATGATGTCCTTTGCCTACGACCATACCATGCTGAATATACCGGTTCTCGTCCGATCACCGAAGTCAAGCAGCATAGGGCCCGGTTAGTACTTGGATGGGAGACCGCCTGGGAATACCGGGTGTTGTAGGCATTTTGTTGCTTGACATGTAGACATCCTTCTCTTACCTTCCCTTGTCCTCCTTCTTTTTTTCTTTTTTTTTTAAAGGTGTTTTGTATTTCTCCCCTTTTTGTTCTTCCCCTCTTCAAATTCCCACAGAGGAATTATTATCATCCCTCTTTCTGGAGGAAAGACAGGGAGCAAAGAAAACGACGACCAGGTTTTGGTGGCTCTTCCCTTCTAAAAGAAGCTCATTATCGACCTCTAACTCCATCCTTCCTTCCCTTCTCCACCTCTTTAACAAACTCCCGTCTCCCTCTCCCCGGCCTGGCTCCTCTTTTTTCTTTTATTCCATCCTTCATGTAGCATATTATTATGGCACAATGTTTCACCCTCAACCGTTTCCAAGACAGTACGTGTCAATGCGCACACGTCTTGGTGCGCATGCTGAAAGTTACGTCATGAACGAATCCCGTGTCGAGGTCTGCTCCTTCGCTAGTCTTCTCACCAATCTAAGGCTAATTTCGACTATGATGTCATCTTGTTATATTCCTCATCCCCAAGTTAGACCCGATCTGAAAAGGGCATAGAAGTTCAGCTCTGGAGTAATTAATACCTCAATATAGTTCAACAAGAGCTCCATCTGCAGAGTCTCTTGGTTGGTGTTCAGGCTAAACCCGTTTCGTCACTCAGTCGGTCACTTGGAAACAATAATCATGAACATCTGAAACTACTACCCCATTCCATACTCGTTGGGGGCGCATTTCCGGAAGAAGAAGAAAAAAAAACAAATTCAGACGATGACGTCATTGTTTACTCTTAAATAGGTTTAACAATGATGTCCTTTGCCTACGACCATACCATGCTGAATATACCGGTTCTCGTCCGATCACCGAAGTCAAGCAGCATAGGGCCCGGTTAGTACTTGGATGGGAGACCGCCTGGGAATACCGGGTGTTGTAGGCATTTTGTTGCTTGACATGTAGACATCCTTCTCTTACCTTCCCTTGTCCTCCTTCTTTTTTTCTTTTTTTTTTAAAGGTGTTTTGTATTTCTCCCCTTTTTGTTCTTCCCCTCTTCAAATTCCCACAGAGGAATTATTATCATCCCTCTTTCTGGAGGAAAGACAGGGAGCAAAGAAAACGACGACCAGGTTTTGGTGGCTCTTCCCTTCTAAAAGAAGCTCATTATCGACCTCTAACTCCATCCTTCCTTCCCTTCTCCACCTCTTTAACAAACTCCCGTCTCCCTCTCCCCGGCCTGGCTCCTCTTTTTTCTTTTATTCCATCCTTCATGTAGCATATTATTATGGCACAATGTTTCACCCTCAACCGTTTCCAAGACAGTACGTGTCAATGCGCACACGTCTTGGTGCGCATGCTGAAAGTTACGTCATGAACGAATCCCGTGTCGAGGTCTGCTCCTTCGCTAGTCTTCTCACCAATCTAAGGCTAATTTCGACTATGATGTCATCTTGTTATATTCCTCATCCCCAAGTTAGACCCGATCTGAAAAGGGCATAGAAGTTCAGCTCTGGAGTAATTAATACCTCAATATAGTTCAACAAGAGCTCCATCTGCAGAGTCTCTTGGTTGGTGTTCAGGCTAAACCCGTTTCGTCACTCAGTCGGTCACTTGGAAACAATAATCATGAACATCTGAAACTACTACCCCATTCCATACTCGTTGGGGGCGCATTTCCGGAAGAAGAAGAAAAAAAAACAAATTCAGACGATGACGTCATTGTTTACTCTTAAATAGGTTTAACAATGATGTCCTTTGCCTACGACCATACCATGCTGAATATACCGGTTCTCGTCCGATCACCGAAGTCAAGCAGCATAGGGCCCGGTTAGTACTTGGATGGGAGACCGCCTGGGAATACCGGGTGTTGTAGGCATTTTGTTGCTTGACATGTAGACATCCTTCTCTTACCTTCCCTTGTCCTCCTTCTTTTTTTCTTTTTTTTTTAAAGGTGTTTTGTATTTCTCCCCTTTTTGTTCTTCCCCTCTTCAAATTCCCACAGAGGAATTATTATCATCCCTCTTTCTGGAGGAAAGACAGGGAGCAAAGAAAACGACGACCAGGTTTTGGTGGCTCTTCCCTTCTAAAAGAAGCTCATTATCGACCTCTAACTCCATCCTTCCTTCCCTTCTCCACCTCTTTAACAAACTCCCGTCTCCCTCTCCCCGGCCTGGCTCCTCTTTTTTCTTTTATTCCATCCTTCATGTAGCATATTATTATGGCACAATGTTTCACCCTCAACCGTTTCCAAGACAGTACGTGTCAATGCGCACACGTCTTGGTGCGCATGCTGAAAGTTACGTCATGAACGAATCCCGTGTCGAGGTCTGCTCCTTCGCTAGTCTTCTCACCAATCTAAGGCTAATTTCGACTATGATGTCATCTTGTTATATTCCTCATCCCCAAGTTAGACCCGATCTGAAAAGGGCATAGAAGTTCAGCTCTGGAGTAATTAATACCTCAATATAGTTCAACAAGAGCTCCATCTGCAGAGTCTCTTGGTTGGTGTTCAGGCTAAACCCGTTTCGTCACTCAGTCGGTCACTTGGAAACAATAATCATGAACATCTGAAACTACTACCCCATTCCATACTCGTTGGGGGCGCATTTCCGGAAGAAGAAGAAAAAAAAACAAATTCAGACGATGACGTCATTGTTTACTCTTAAATAGGTTTAACAATGATGTCCTTTGCCTACGACCATACCATGCTGAATATACCGGTTCTCGTCCGATCACCGAAGTCAAGCAGCATAGGGCCCGGTTAGTACTTGGATGGGAGACCGCCTGGGAATACCGGGTGTTGTAGGCATTTTGTTGCTTGACATGTAGACATCCTTCTCTTACCTTCCCTTGTCCTCCTTCTTTTTTTCTTTTTTTTTTAAAGGTGTTTTGTATTTCTCCCCTTTTTGTTCTTCCCCTCTTCAAATTCCCACAGAGGAATTATTATCATCCCTCTTTCTGGAGGAAAGACAGGGAGCAAAGAAAACGACGACCAGGTTTTGGTGGCTCTTCCCTTCTAAAAGAAGCTCATTATCGACCTCTAACTCCATCCTTCCTTCCCTTCTCCACCTCTTTAACAAACTCCCGTCTCCCTCTCCCCGGCCTGGCTCCTCTTTTTTCTTTTATTCCATCCTTCATGTAGCATATTATTATGGCACAATGTTTCACCCTCAACCGTTTCCAAGACAGTACGTGTCAATGCGCACACGTCTTGGTGCGCATGCTGAAAGTTACGTCATGAACGAATCCCGTGTCGAGGTCTGCTCCTTCGCTAGTCTTCTCACCAATCTAAGGCTAATTTCGACTATGATGTCATCTTGTTATATTCCTCATCCCCAAGTTAGACCCGATCTGAAAAGGGCATAGAAGTTCAGCTCTGGAGTAATTAATACCTCAATATAGTTCAACAAGAGCTCCATCTGCAGAGTCTCTTGGTTGGTGTTCAGGCTAAACCCGTTTCGTCACTCAGTCGGTCACTTGGAAACAATAATCATGAACATCTGAAACTACTACCCCATTCCATACTCGTTGGGGGCGCATTTCCGGAAGAAGAAGAAAAAAAAACAAATTCAGACGATGACGTCATTGTTTACTCTTAAATAGGTTTAACAATGATGTCCTTTGCCTACGACCATACCATGCTGAATATACCGGTTCTCGTCCGATCACCGAAGTCAAGCAGCATAGGGCCCGGTTAGTACTTGGATGGGAGACCGCCTGGGAATACCGGGTGTTGTAGGCATTTTGTTGCTTGACATGTAGACATCCTTCTCTTACCTTCCCTTGTCCTCCTTCTTTTTTTCTTTTTTTTTTAAAGGTGTTTTGTATTTCTCCCCTTTTTGTTCTTCCCCTCTTCAAATTCCCACAGAGGAATTATTATCATCCCTCTTTCTGGAGGAAAGACAGGGAGCAAAGAAAACGACGACCAGGTTTTGGTGGCTCTTCCCTTCTAAAAGAAGCTCATTATCGACCTCTAACTCCATCCTTCCTTCCCTTCTCCACCTCTTTAACAAACTCCCGTCTCCCTCTCCCCGGCCTGGCTCCTCTTTTTTCTTTTATTCCATCCTTCATGTAGCATATTATTATGGCACAATGTTTCACCCTCAACCGTTTCCAAGACAGTACGTGTCAATGCGCACACGTCTTGGTGCGCATGCTGAAAGTTACGTCATGAACGAATCCCGTGTCGAGGTCTGCTCCTTCGCTAGTCTTCTCACCAATCTAAGGCTAATTTCGACTATGATGTCATCTTGTTATATTCCTCATCCCCAAGTTAGACCCGATCTGAAAAGGGCATAGAAGTTCAGCTCTGGAGTAATTAATACCTCAATATAGTTCAACAAGAGCTCCATCTGCAGAGTCTCTTGGTTGGTGTTCAGGCTAAACCCGTTTCGTCACTCAGTCGGTCACTTGGAAACAATAATCATGAACATCTGAAACTACTACCCCATTCCATACTCGTTGGGGGCGCATTTCCGGAAGAAGAAGAAAAAAAAACAAATTCAGACGATGACGTCATTGTTTACTCTTAAATAGGTTTAACAATGATG
Source organism: Strongylocentrotus droebachiensis (assembly GCA_035222895.1). Taxonomy (NCBI): domain Eukaryota; kingdom Metazoa; phylum Echinodermata; class Echinoidea; order Camarodonta; family Strongylocentrotidae; genus Strongylocentrotus; species Strongylocentrotus droebachiensis. Next base: position 85,190 of record JAVYIG010008526.1, read on the forward strand.
TCCTTTGCCTACGACCATACCATGCTGAATATACCGGTTCTCGTCCGATCACCGAAGTCAAGCAGCATAGGGCCCGGTTAGTACTTGGATGGGAGACCGCCTGGGAATACCGGGTGTTGTAGGCATTTTGTTGCTTGACATGTAGACATCCTTCTCTTACCTTCCCTTGTCCTCCTTCTTTTTTTCTTTTTTTTTTAAAGGTGTTTTGTATTTCTCCCCTTTTTGTTCTTCCCCTCTTCAAATTCCCACAGAGGAATTATTATCATCCCTCTTTCTGGAGGAAAGACAGGGAGCAAAGAAAACGACGACCAGGTTTTGGTGGCTCTTCCCTTCTAAAAGAAGCTCATTATCGACCTCTAACTCCATCCTTCCTTCCCTTCTCCACCTCTTTAACAAACTCCCGTCTCCCTCTCCCCGGCCTGGCTCCTCTTTTTTCTTTTATTCCATCCTTCATGTAGCATATTATTATGGCACAATGTTTCACCCTCAACCGTTTCCAAGACAGTACGTGTCAATGCGCACACGTCTTGGTGCGCATGCTGAAAGTTACGTCATGAACGAATCCCGTGTCGAGGTCTGCTCCTTCGCTAGTCTTCTCACCAATCTAAGGCTAATTTCGACTATGATGTCATCTTGTTATATTCCTCATCCCCAAGTTAGACCCGATCTGAAAAGGGCATAGAAGTTCAGCTCTGGAGTAATTAATACCTCAATATAGTTCAACAAGAGCTCCATCTGCAGAGTCTCTTGGTTGGTGTTCAGGCTAAACCCGTTTCGTCACTCAGTCGGTCACTTGGAAACAATAATCATGAACATCTGAAACTACTACCCCATTCCATACTCGTTGGGGGCGCATTTCCGGAAGAAGAAGAAAAAAAAACAAATTCAGACGATGACGTCATTGTTTACTCTTAAATAGGTTTAACAATGATGTCCTTTGCCTACGACCATACCATGCTGAATATACCGGTTCTCGTCCGATCACCGAAGTCAAGCAGCATAGGGCCCGGTTAGTACTTGGATGGGAGACCGCCTGGGAATACCGGGTGTTGTAGGCATTTTGTTGCTTGACATGTAGACATCCTTCTCTTACCTTCCCTTGTCCTCCTTCTTTTTTTCTTTTTTTTTTAAAGGTGTTTTGTATTTCTCCCCTTTTTGTTCTTCCCCTCTTCAAATTCCCACAGAGGAATTATTATCATCCCTCTTTCTGGAGGAAAGACAGGGAGCAAAGAAAACGACGACCAGGTTTTGGTGGCTCTTCCCTTCTAAAAGAAGCTCATTATCGACCTCTAACTCCATCCTTCCTTCCCTTCTCCACCTCTTTAACAAACTCCCGTCTCCCTCTCCCCGGCCTGGCTCCTCTTTTTTCTTTTATTCCATCCTTCATGTAGCATATTATTATGGCACAATGTTTCACCCTCAACCGTTTCCAAGACAGTACGTGTCAATGCGCACACGTCTTGGTGCGCATGCTGAAAGTTACGTCATGAACGAATCCCGTGTCGAGGTCTGCTCCTTCGCTAGTCTTCTCACCAATCTAAGGCTAATTTCGACTATGATGTCATCTTGTTATATTCCTCATCCCCAAGTTAGACCCGATCTGAAAAGGGCATAGAAGTTCAGCTCTGGAGTAATTAATACCTCAATATAGTTCAACAAGAGCTCCATCTGCAGAGTCTCTTGGTTGGTGTTCAGGCTAAACCCGTTTCGTCACTCAGTCGGTCACTTGGAAACAATAATCATGAACATCTGAAACTACTACCCCATTCCATACTCGTTGGGGGCGCATTTCCGGAAGAAGAAGAAAAAAAAACAAATTCAGACGATGACGTCATTGTTTACTCTTAAATAGGTTTAACAATGATGTCCTTTGCCTACGACCATACCATGCTGAATATACCGGTTCTCGTCCGATCACCGAAGTCAAGCAGCATAGGGCCCGGTTAGTACTTGGATGGAGACCGCCTGGGAATACCGGGTGTTGTAGGCATTTTGTTGCTTGACATGTAGACATCCTTCTCTTACCTTCCCTTGTCCTCCTTCTTTTTTTCTTTTTTTTTTAAAGGTGTTTTGTATTTCTCCCCTTTTTGTTCTTCCCCTCTTCAAATTCCCACAGAGGAATTATTATCATCCCTCTTTCTGGAGGAAAGACAGGGAGCAAAGAAAACGACGACCAGGTTTTGGTGGCTCTTCCCTTCTAAAAGAAGCTCATTATCGACCTCTAACTCCATCCTTCCTTCCCTTCTCCACCTCTTTAACAAACTCCCGTCTCCCTCTCCCCGGCCTGGCTCCTCTTTTTTCTTTTATTCCATCCTTCATGTAGCATATTATTATGGCACAATGTTTCACCCTCAACCGTTTCCAAGACAGTACGTGTCAATGCGCACACGTCTTGGTGCGCATGCTGAAAGTTACGTCATGAACGAATCCCGTGTCGAGGTCTGCTCCTTCGCTAGTCTTCTCACCAATCTAAGGCTAATTTCGACTATGATGTCATCTTGTTATATTCCTCATCCCCAAGTTAGACCCGATCTGAAAAGGGCATAGAAGTTCAGCTCTGGAGTAATTAATACCTCAATATAGTTCAACAAGAGCTCCATCTGCAGAGTCTCTTGGTTGGTGTTCAGGCTAAACCCCGTTTCGTCACTCAGTCGGTCACTTGGAAACAATAATCATGAACATCTGAAACTACTACCCCATTCCATACTCGTTGGGGGCGCATTTCCGGAAGAAGAAGAAAAAAAAAACAAATTCAGACGATGACGTCATTGTTTACTCTTAAATAGGTTTAACAATGATGTCCTTTGCCTACGACCATACCATGCTGAATATACCGGTTCTCGTCCGATCACCGAAGTCAAGCAGCATAGGGCCCGGTTAGTACTTGGATGGGAGACCGCCTGGGAATACCGGGTGTTGTAGGCATTTTGTTGCTTGACATGTAGACATCCTTCTCTTACCTTCCCTTGTCCTCCTTCTTTTTTTCTTTTTTTTTAAAGGTGTTTTGTATTTCTCCCCTTTTTGTTCTTCCCCTCTTCAAATTCCCACAGAGGAATTATTATCATCCCTCTTTCTGGAGGAAAGACAGGGAGCAAAGAAAACGACGACCAGGTTTTGGTGGCTCTTCCCTTCTAAAAGAAGCTCATTATCGACCTCTAACTCCATCCTTCCTTCCCTTCTCCAC